>CAUYRH010084864.1:0-14526 GCA_963574655.1 Perodicticus potto
TACTAAAAATAGAAAAATTAGGCTTGGCGTCCATAGCACAGTGGTTATGGTGCCAGCCACAAAGACTGAAGGTGGCGGGTTTGAACTCGACCTGGGCTAGCGAACCAACAATGACAACTTCAAGAAAAAAAATATATAGAAAAGTTAGCTGGGTGATGTGCCCGTAGACTCAGCTTTTTTGGAGGCTGAGGCAGAAGGATTGCTTCAGCCTAGGAGTTGAAGCTCTTAGGGAGCTGTGATGATACTTAGGGAGCTGTGATGATACCACTGCACTCTAGCCAGGGCCCAGCATGACAGAGCAAGACTCTGTCTTAAAGAACAAAAGGAAAAACACAAAACACAAAAGACCTGTCTCAAATGCGAAAGGTTTGCTTAAGGAATCATAGAGCATGGAACATGAGCACCAACCTATCCTAGGGTAGGGCAGGTAGTCCAGTACACCAGAGCTAGATCTAAGTTAGCCCAGGGAAGGAAGCAGGAGAGGTTTGTTATCCCTTTATTAGATAAATAACATGAAAAAGGGCATTATGGCTGAACTGATGCTACTTCTCTCATTTCTCCTCCGATTGCCTTACCATTTCTGAACTCGCTACCCTGTTTTCTTATAGTCTAGATTTGTATCATCACGGGAGGGCTGCTATGCCTTTGAGCCTAGCAGGCCGAATGCCTAGGAATCAATGAGTATCTCTCAGCCCTTAAATTAATGACTGATGAATGTTGGGGTTATACACCTCACTTCTCTTGCCCCTGAGTCAGGATAGTTCTGAGTGGTGTATTATATATCAAATCAATGGGGGTTAGAGTCTAGTCACACACTGTGGTAGATTTTAAAATGCACCCATTACTGACTGTCTTCCTTTTCCTGTGTCAAGGCCTCAGTAACTTTGTTTTCTTAAATCTCCCTAAAAAATGTTGGTTGTTGAACTTTGCTCAGCCTTGGCTTATAGGGAAGCCAAATAGAGATAGCAATTCCTGCCTAAACTCAAGAGAATAAAAGTTAAAAAGTATTTGGCCTGCTTTGGGAGAAAATGAAGCAAAGCAGATTAGTTGAGTGTAATTTAAACTACGGAAATGGTTTAGTTTGATATAAAGAACTGTGAATTCTGGGCTAAGGAATTTGCATTGTTTTCAAGTTGCAATCTGTGATTTTTGTGACAAAGTAATCAAAAGGATACTGAGTATTACTAATCTGTGTCTGTGTATATAATGACATTATATTGGAGGCAGGGAATTCTATAGAAGGGTGGCCAGTTAGCACACAATTAAAATAGCACCAGTAGGGTATATTTGGGAGTGCATTAGTTAGTGAAGTGGCAGCACGAATGGAAAAAAATTGATCGAGAGAGAATGTGAAGGGAAAAAAGCGATAGGATTTGGAGTCTAGCTCTGTGAATAGGAGGGTAGAGGATTCAGGGTGAAATAAAAAATGTCTGAGGCCACATCAGTTAGAAAGCAGCAGCATCATTAACACAGATGAGGAAGCTGTGGATAGGAGCTGGATTTGCTGAGTTAAAAACATGAGTATGTGCCAGTGGATCATGCAAGCAGAAATGTTCAGCAGATGGCTGGAAATATAAGAAGGCAGGAAAAATTTGGTTTCAGAATCGGGGCTTTTATCAGACTGGCCATAGAAGTGTCTGGCTATTTTGAAAATCCCAAAGAAACACTTGCTTTATACAGGCCTTACAGTCCTGATGTTGTGACTCTACAGAAAATATCATAGTAATATCATAGTAATCTGAAATTATTGGCACACCAATAATTTCTTCTGTAGTAGAAAAACACATGCTTGTGACTTGGAGAGTGTACATGGAGGAAGGGAGGTGTGGGGAGGCAGAAAGCCAAGTTCTGACACCCAAGCTCTTGAAGATACTGGAGAAGGAAGCTGAAAAAAGTCAAGTTCAGGAAGTGTGGAATTCTGGGGACTGAATTTGGCCCAAAGCTCCTTGGACACTAAGGATTAATGCTGTTTGCTTTCTGCCTACTTTTATAGAGCAGGGCTTGCCACACATGGAAGCCTGTTTAGAATCCATCTCTTTGTTCTTTCTCCCTCAGACTAAATAAACCTTATTTTATTCTTCACACAGGTCATACTTTCCATATCTTTAATTATTTGTTACTCTTCCCTGAACTTTCTCCAATTTTCCTCTTCTCTTAAAAAACTGAGGCAAAACCTTCAAAACACAGTAATAACTGGCTTAGTTCTGGGCACAGGAAATTATTCTTTTTCTAAAATGTCAAATCCTGGGCAACATTTCTTTGCCGGTTTCCACCTGTTTTTAATGCTACCATATAATGCTCCCCGTATCTTAACATCATGGCGATTTTATGGAAAATATGATCATAGCGGAACATATCTTCTTCAACAATTTTATTTTCAAAGGTTCAGAGTTGAAATGAATGTTGGCTCAGGCCCATTTCTTTCTTTCTTTTTTCCATTTCACGGAGATGTTAGGTAGATTACAGAATGCTACCTGTCTGATCTCTTTCTTCCATAAGACGTTCATGTCATGAAATGTATGTGGCAAAATTGTCAAACTCTCTCCTGATTTGTGTTTTTGTCCCTGCTCACTCCAACAGATGAAATCCTGGGCCAGCTAAAAAGTGAGAATACGGGGGGGGGGGGGGTGGACGGTAAGCGGGGCGGGGTGCGGGATGGCTCAGACATTAGCAAAACTAGAGGCGGTGGGGGACCCGCCAAGGAACCGAGAGATGGTGCCGACCACATCTCCGTGAGTAATTTTCCATCTGGACCGGAGGAAGAGCCTGTAAAGCACAGTCCCAGATTACACACTCTGGGCTCCGATTCCGCAGGATTTACAAGACTCACTGCTGGAAAGAGTCGACGGCTCTCTTGGCACAAGCAGTGGAGAAAGAAATGTTCACCGGACAATAAAAACTTCGGGTTTACAGAGTAAAACGAAAACACGGCCTTTCTTTCACAGGGTGATGAGCCTGATTTAGTGGGGGGCGACCATTTCCATGGTTGAGAGGCTGGCGAGGTCTTTTCCAGCGAAAATTGCTGAGGCTCTGCCGTCGCTTCTGCCTGGGTGTATCTGAGTGCACGGAGCGCAAGTTCTCACCCTCCGCGCCCGCCGGGGCCGCTCCGGGGCTGGGGCCGCGCAGGGGACCGGGAGGCAGCGCCGCCCTCCGGCGGCTCCTCCCCCGACGCGCCCCCGACTCGGCACCCGCGCCCCGCGGCAGCCAGCAGCGCCGCGTGAGTCTCCACACGTAGCCGCAGACAGCTCCTTAAATAGCGCCCGAACTGAGCAAAAAACCCAGACGAGCGGCCCGGGAGGGCGAGCGGAGGCCACCGCCCGGCGCACGCAGCAGCCGCGGGTCAGACGGCGGCCAATAGTCGGGGCGCGGCCCGCCCAGTCGCCTCCCCCGGCAGCCTATAAGTCGCCCGCGGCGCCGGCGGGCCCGCTGCTCCGCCGACCGCCTCACTCGGGCCGCTCCGCGCCGCCGCTCGCACCTCGCGCGTTCGCGCCTCCCGCCCTCGCCAGTCCCGGGCGGACCGGCCCCGGCGCTCTCGCGAGAAGTGCGCCGCTGCGGGGCGGCGGGGGGACCGCGGGCGCCGGCCCTCGACGTGCGGAGGATGAGGTGGTGCGCGGCGATGCCTCGTCTGCTGCTGCTGGCGCTGGCCCTCCACCGCTGGAATCCCTGCCTGGGAGCCGAGGCGGAGAGACCCTCCAGCATCCCCACAGGTGAGCACCCCGGGCCGCCGCTGTTCATTCATCCTGCAGCCCTTCGACGGGCTCGCCAGGTGAGGGGCGGCTGGTCCCTCCTCCCGGGCCCGCAGGGGCTTCCCCAGAACTGCGGGCGGCGGTGCTGGTCGGGGGGAAGTGTGCAAGCACCCGCCTTCGTGGCTCTTGTTTTTGGTGTACTGAGCGCGACCGAATTTCCCATCAGAACAAGTTCGGGTTTCCTTTCGCTCTTGCAGGTCACTGGGCACCACTAACACCTTTCCTGCGACTTAACTTTCTCTGTCCTTCTGGGAGTTGGCATGGATCCGTCCCTGATGGACCAGGCAGTGCTCCCTCTGTGACCTAAACACGGGGCTCAGTGTACTTTTTGATTGATGGTGACACATTCCTTCCAGCACCCCAGGAAGCAGCCGGTAACACTTACCTCTTGCCAAAAACAACGCTCATAAACCTTGGTTGCTTTCAGCGAGGCTGCCTGGCTACCCAGCACCTCCAGGCGGCAGCTTTCCCCCTTTGGGATTCGGAGGGGAAGCTGTGGACACTCAGCCTCTCCCCTTAGCTGCCCTTTTCTTAAGCCTGGTGCTGTTTCTTGTTTTCAGAAGCTGGAACTGCAGTGAATGGTCTAGTCAAATTCGTGTAAAACGAAACTTTTTACCTTTAGCTAGATAAAGAGAGTCTCACCACAGTTGTGTAAGCATACTTTACTACATTTGCCACACAGGAGAACTCCATGGAGATTTCCACTTTTGTGCTCTGATTCTCAACTCTCTGAAATTGGACCTTGCATTCAAGTAACCTATTTTTTGTTTTACTTAAGATCATTTGGGTACCCGTTCTCCCCTTTAGTAAGTTAATAGGGTACTTTTCTGCTAGAATTTACTTGAAGTCTGAAAACAGAAATTCCTACTATTTCGGGGTTACATCCAAAAGGTGACATTTGGTGTACAGTACAGATAATTCATGTCGAAGTGGTTTTGTCTTCATCTTTAGGTGTGCCCGAAAATTTCAAACAGCTAAACTGCCCATCTTTTTATATGCTTGCCAAACTGTGCTATCTTTGTTAGCATGAGAAACTGAGAAACGTCATTATTTCGATGGCTTGCTGTGGTACAAGATGCTTTGCTTTATGTCAGGTATATGTGATGGCTTAAAAACAAATTTCTGAACCCCTGTGATTCCTCTAAATCTGAACTAATTATTTTTGTAATTTTAGGATATTTCTGTTAGTGTAATATCTGGAGTGATAGACAAGTAAATGCTTTCGGCAAACTTGGAAATAAAGCTATAAAATAAAACAAAAACTTTCCCCAGAAACTTGTCTTTCTTTGTTAAAGCACCCAAGGATACTTTTATTGGGAAATAAAATAACCTGTAAGGGTTTTGCTACATTTAGAGGGGTCCTTTTGGCTTTTCTATATTTTCTCTCACTTCATTACCAACATTCTTTACTTTTTATAGAAGCATCTCTATTCTAGAAGCCTTTAAGTTTGTAGTCAAAGTTAACTTCCTTTCTCACTCTGGCTTTTAAATTTCATAGAACGAGACAATACACTTTTAATTGATTGCAGCATCAGAGAAAGGGAATTTCAGATATGAATGTTTTTCTCAGAAAAAGAGCACATAAAATTCACTGTTTAAGGCTGAGGACTGTCACTTTTGGTACGTGGGCATGGACAATTAAGTTCTGGTCCAAATATAGGAACATACTAATTTGTAATAGGTGGAGTCAGCAGGAGCAAGTTTGATCACAAACTTCTGGGTGGGTAGATGTTCTTAGAGGTTATGTGATAAGCTAGTAGAGGTAGGAGGTACACTGCTTGAAAATGTGGCCAGAATCATGGACTTTGGTCTTTTTTATCCCTTAAATATTGCAATGGAAAATTAATAAATGGAAACATTAATCTACATAAATATCAAGCTTTGTAAAAGGATTCTTTGTTGTCTAGCTTAATAGGAGTTCTTTAAGAAGAGTGCCTAGCATCTCTAACCTGTTACATTTGTTACTATGTCCCAGCTAGCCAGGAAGAAAAGGATTAGATCAGTATTATTTTGGTCGTTTTGACATTTTGAGCCTGGATACTTCTTTGCTATTGGGGACTGGCCTGTGCCTTGTGGATGTTTAGCTGTGTGCTTGGCCTCTCTGGACTAGATGCCAGTAATACTCCCTTCCATGTGTAGGAACAAAACATGGCCAAATGTCCAAATTGCTCAGAGTTGTGAATCACTAGATAAGGAAATCTATGTATGTTTGAGACAATGTAGCATTATAATATTACTGGAATGATAATAGCAAATCTTTCTTGAAAATAAATATTTATAGTGATTTTCCTTTTTTCCTCTGTCATATGGAATGTGTTGTTTGGATCACATTCATCCATTTTTGGAATACAGTTCTCCCCAGCTTTGGTGCTTGGTTGAAGAGAGTTGAAAACACTGCTTTTTGTTAGGTTTACTTAGAGTTCTGGGTGCTGTGTGGATTCCTTTTTGTTTGCCACTTTATTCTTAGCATGGAAAGAATCTAAATAAGATTTTGGTTAAAAATGATCATTTTCTTGTGGAATCATAGAAATGGTACCTGAAAATTATATACAATATAAATTATTATATACTGTGGGGGCTTTCACAGGCAGACTTCTCCTAATCAGAGGCAACGAAACAAGTTCATGTTCTGGTTTGTCTTTCCTGTACTTTCTGCATTCTAGATGGGAGGAGGGGGGTGTATACCAGCCAAATCTTTGCAATAAGTCTCCAGACTTGTATCAATACGTGCGTGTGTTTTCTGAGGCACCTTGACCATCCTATAGTCTGAATTGGGCAGAAACCAAGTTCTGGGCAAAAATGAAGGAAATGGTTTCAGATGTTTCTGTCAAGACTAGTATTTTTCAACCACGTTCATTTATCAACTCTTTAATTTACTGTGATACATTCAAGGAGGTAAGAATAGGTTTGTCCCTATCTGCTGATGCAAACTAGCAATTTATGGGGTGGAGAGGGAACAAGTAAGGTCCTGGAGAAACCGCTGGAAAGGACAGCAAGGGGCTTGTCCTTGGTGCCCTTTTGTGCTCTGGGCTCCCACTAGGAATGACATACAATCCTTTAAACAAACCATGCCTTTGATTTCATAAAATGAAAAGAGAGATAGGAAACAATTCCTGAGAGTGTCAGGATAACGAATGAAAATTAAATTGAGCTGCCTTTTTCTATCCATCATACAGGAGAAAGTACTTTAAAAATAAACCCTCATCATAGAAAATATGAAGATGGAAATTCTCAAACTCATTGGAAGCACAGTACTAATTTAGTAATGTCTAGTATGAGCATTTATGTCTTACAATACTAGATATGTACATGAATAGTGCTTTCAAATTTCTGTGCCTTTCTATTTCTTTTTTTTTAAATATCCTTTTTATTGTTTAAGTCTAGCTCCCAGGAAATTCTTCCCCTCACCATCTTTTGTTTGGTTCTTTTCCTTTGTAACTTCTTAATATAATTGGTTTATATAAGTCAAACCTGCTTTGTATTATAGCTGTTTATGTTCAATAAATTATAAATTATTTAAAGTGAAAAACTGAGTTGTATTCATTTTTTTTTTCTTTTTTTTGCTGTTTGGTGTCTACCCTTGTCTTTTGCCACAAAGAAATTCTTAGTTTTTGCTGAGTTTTGGCCTACTGCCATGCAGTCAGGGAGATTGTTCTTTGCTTCATTTCTCAAGATTTCAGCGAAATTCACTGAGCTTCCTTTCTCTACCTGGGGACCCACACACTACCCTGACCTGGCGACTTATCAGTGAAACATCAAGCAAGGCCTGTTTCTGAACTGCACTTGGCACATCTTTTCCACAGGTTGTATTTTTCCCCTGCCTTCCTTATTCATTCTAAAATGGCACCTTCACTGTTACTTACAGGTCGCTGGGAACCATGATCCTTATTAAAATATGAAGTGAAGTGGAGATTTGGAATGGTTGCATAACTTCCACGAGTTCACGTTGCTACAAAGCAATAGAGGAGGGCCTTCTTCAGACTGTTTTTGTCTTTCCTGACCACATAGTTATTCTTTTGGACTTCTGGGTGCTATGGGAAAGAAACAAAGACTGGGTATCTGTGACTCAGAGAAGCAAAAGAAATGCTTTGCTGATGGGGAAAGCACATAATTTGTAGGTTTATGTAAACAGAGGGGAAAGAAATAGGCACAGGCTGAAGGAAAGCTGGGTCCTAGGCCAGTGTGAACTATGCCCTGTGGACCAAATCCCAGCAGGCCAAAACAGCTACCTGTTGTCATACAGCCTATGAACCAGCAATAGTTCTTACGTTTTTGAATGGTTGGGAAATATCAAGAGAAAAATAATAAGTTACAGGAAAAGTATATGAAATTAAAGTTATATTGGCTCATAGTCACATTTTGTTTATGTCTTGCCTGTGGCTTGCTGCAAGGCAGATGGGAGTAGTTGCTGCAGAGACTGTTAGGCCAGCAGAGTCTAAAATGGTACTGTCTGGCCCTGTACTGAAAGTCTTTGCAGACCCTTGCCTAAGGAGATGACATTTCCACTTAAGCTGTGGCTCATTTAGATCTGCTGCTCTCTTGGAAAGAGCTGGATTCTGGACAGTAGCAGCTGGCTCTGGGCATTTCAGAGACCTGTTTTTCATTTTAGACTTTACCAGTGATTTCCTATGGTGTTTTGAATTCAAACAGAGCTTCTCTGTTACATCTTTTGAAACATGGCACTTGAAGCTAACTAGTAGACATGGTTTTTGGTGTAAATAGTGTTCTCATGATCAAAAATGAATAAAACACTTTGATGGCTAGTTGGAAAGGAGGTGCATACTTCTTCAGAGCTTCAGAGTTTTTTAGAAATTTGTTGTAGAAACTTGGTTATAAATTGGTGGTTTAGTTCCTGGTGGGAAGTAATTAGCACATTTACCAATGAATATTTTTATTCTTCTTTAACCATTGCTATAAATTAGGCGGAAGTGAGAAAGGATGGCTTTTAAAGTGACAAATACTCTTTTTTTTTTTTTTTTTGAGACAGCGTCTCTCTATGTCGCCTTGGTAGAATGCTGTGACATCACAACTCATAGCAACCTCAAACTCTTGGGCTTAAGCGATTCTCTTGCCTCAACCTTCCAAGTAGCTGGGACTACAGGTGCCAGCTACAATGCCCGGCTATTTTTTACTTGCAGTTGTCACTGTCATTTAGTAGGCCTGGGCCAGGCTCAAACCTGCCAGCCTCAGTGTATGTGGCTAGTGCCATACTCACTGAGCTATGGGCGCCGAGCTGACAGATATTCTTTCCTGTAGTTTGCATTTACTCTGTAGGGCTTGCCTTACTAAACTAAACTAAACTAAACTAATTTTCAAAACCATTTACATTGTAGTTAGCCAAGAAATAGTTATCCAGAGTAGGAGAATTATAGACACGGTGCTATTATTTTTTGTTCTTATTCTATTCACTACCTTAAGGTCCATAAGTTGCAATCTGTGTTTGGTAATAACACTACTGAAGATTGGGTAATGATACAGAATTGATCACTGTCTTTATTAACTGTGTCGCAAAGATGTACCCTCAAAAAATACTATTTATAATTAAAAAATATGGTACCTTCAAATAAGTTTTTATGTTTCTCAGGATAACTTTACTTAAAAAATTTTCAAACAGCAGAGGCATGTTATTTTCAAAAGCAAAGGGAAGATTTCCATTGCATATTTCCTTTTGTATGTTAAAAGAGGAAAACCTAATTTTATAAATAATTCTGATTGAGTTTTAAAGATTTAAGTCTCCTTCTTTAAAAAAAAGTAATTCAGGTTTGTGCATTTTCATATATAGTTATTGATTGACCTTTCTTTGCCTTATTTTTAGGCCTAGATTGTTTTAGTAGTTTTAGGGAAATACTTTTTTAATATTTTCATTGAAATGGGGCTCTACTCTTCCCTTGAATTTGTTTCATAAAGAAGATGTGATTAAGGGAGAAAATGCTTAATTTCTTAGTGTGAAAATATGCTTCATGTTTACAACGTCTTTTTTTGCTACAAGAAATTTATTTTCATGTTTATGGTTTTATAATTAAATTCTAGCTAGGGAGCAGTCTTTAAATGGAAAGTGGACAATCTTTTCATTTTAAGAGCAATCAACACATAAATCTTTTTTTACTGTTTTTATTGACTGTTTTATTCACAAGACAGTATCAGTTTCTGTTCAAGTTTCTGAGTAATGGAGACACTCACTAGGCATTATCAAGACAGAGTGACAGAGTCTGCTACCCTATTTTTTTCTTGTTGGCCGAGGGCTCATATTTCTGAAGACAAACTGTGTTTATAATCAAAAATCTTCATTAGAAATGAAAAATGCTCCATATTTTAAATTTGAATAAAATTCAGAGAACATGATTATTACTGTAAATAATACTCTTAACATCTTTACGACAAATATGAGTTTTGGTGAACATAGCTAAATGGGTCTGAATGAGGAAGATGGGCAAGAAAAGGACAGGTGCAGTGGCGCATGCCTGTAGTCCTGCACTCTGGGAGGCTGAAGCGGGAAGGTTCCTTTGAGTTCAGGAGTTCGAGACCAGACTGAGCAAGAACGAGACCCCCCCATCGCTACTAAAAAGATAAATGGACCAGGGCGTTGTTGTGGGCACCTGTAGTCTCAGCTACCCAGGAGGTGAGGCAGGAGGATGGCGTGGACCCAGGAGTGCGAGGTTGCTGTGAACTAGACTGAGGCCATGGCTCTCTAGCCTGGGCAACGGATTGAGATTCAGTCTCAGAAAACAACAAGTGTTAGTAACAAACAAAGGTGAGTTTCTAAAATGGGCTAGAATTAAATCTCATTTGTTACACTGATTATTTATTGATTTTAATATTGCTTTCATTATTTTGGATCTTTATCACATTACTAATAATTTGCTTATTTGGGATTATAGTCTTAAATTTTGCAGAATTTAAAATTAAAATTAAAATTTCTAGATACTGCTAATCTGTCTTAGGATTTCTTACAAAGAGTAGGAGAGAGAGAGAAATTTCCTTTGGTTTAAAAGTTGTGGTTCTACCCCTGTGCTGTGGACAGGTAAAGGTTCTTTACAGGACGGAGGAACTTTTAAGCACACACAAAGTTTATTGCTGACAGCGCCAGCCCTGGTCATCCAGACACTCAAGCACACTAAAGAGGTAACGACTGCATGATGCTGTGCAGTTGACCCTCTCACAGGCACAGCAGAGACCAGTGTGTAGTCATTCCTGGCAATCTTTCTGATGCTGGGGTATCATTCTGCTCTGGGAGAAGAAAGGCCCCAGAAGCTGTACTTCTTTATTCTAGAGCCACAGCAAATGTCCCACTGTCAAGGCTCTGTCATTGATTAGTCTATTTTAATTGGTTGGTTTGAAGCCATATTTTTTATGGGGGCCTTCGGTTACTAATTATTCACAAGTGCTGAGTAAAGGTCTAACAAGGGCATTAGTGACTTTTAGATTTATTGTTTCTTTTTTTCTAGAGACAAGATCTCACTGTCACCCAGGTTGGAATGCAGTAGCACTATCATAGCTCACTACACCCTGGAGCCTAGGCGTTCAGGTGTCCCAGGTCACTGGGATTATAAGCATAAGCCACCATGCCTAGTTCTAAATGCATTTTATAATAGGTTCTTTGACTATTTATTTAAACCTTTCCTTCCTGTTTCTAGCAGTATATTAAATAGCAGCAGCTATTTTATCTCCCTCCCCCTCCAAATTCTGCAAATATAGAATTTAAATTAATTTTTAAAAAGAAGAAACAGTGTGCAGACACACTAAAATAACCTCCCTAGTTCAATCACCTGGGGAAGCCCGACAGAGCTGCTATGCTGTGGGCAAACTGGTGCTTTGATGGGATTTTTCCAGTCTTGCCCGAGATGCTCTGAGGCTCCTTGTCTTCAGAGGTCCCTTCTCCTGCCCTGGCCATGTTGGTTCTTCCCCTGCCTCCGGTTGCCACCACAGCTGTGGCCGGAATGTCCTGCTTGTCTAGCCTGTCTGAAATTCCTGTCAGCCACATCTAGAGAAGGACAATTCTCCTTTTCTTCTTAGTTTAGTTTAGATGAGGTTGGAATTTTTTAAACAGTGACTTTACTAGGTAACCAACGGCAAAACAAAACCCCAAACTGGAAAATCACCAAAGCAAAGAAATGAACAAACTTACAAAGTAGAAATTTACAGTTTTTATTCTGACTTAAGCACAATCCCATACTTGTCCACCTGGCACGTTTTGGGGTCCATGGGTTCTGTGTTCTTTCTCCACTCTTCTCTCTCCCCTCGCGTCTTCCCACCACTTTCCGTTACGCTGACAGCTCTTCCCTACAGTTTGAATCCGAGAGGTCCCTGGGTAGGTTAGGGTTAACAGATGGATCGAACATATTGGTAGTTTCATAGGGACTTATAATCATGATCCTGGCCTTTAGATGCTTTGTTTTCTTCAGTAGGTAACATTTTTACGCTTTTGCCCATAACTTCTTTGTGAAATTTATTTTTAATTAGTATGGGTTCATAATAGTTGTATATATGTATTTATGGGGTACATGTGATGTTTTTATACAGGCTTACAATGTAATAATCAAATCAGGTTAATGGGCATATCTGTCACCTCAAGCTTTTATCATTTTCTTTCTTTCTTTTTTTTGCAGTTTTTGGCTGGGGCTGGGTTTGAACCCACCACCTCCGGCATAGGGGTTTGGCGCCCTACTCCTTTGAGCCACAGGTGCCGTGCCCATTTTCTTATTTTGGAAACATTCCAATTCCACTTTTTTAGTTATTGTAAAGTACACAATAATTTACCAACTATAGTCACCCTATGGTGCTACCAAATGTTAGATCTTGTTCTTTCTGTCTAACTATACTTTTGGATCCATTAACCATCCCCACTATAGGCCCCCTACCCCCAACCCCCTTCTCAGGCTCTGGAAACTATTATTTACTGTCTATCTCCATGAGATCAGTTGTTTTAATTGTTAGCTCCCACATTTGAGAACATGAGAAATGTGTTTTTCTGTGTTTGACTTATTTTAATATAATACCCACAACTATTTTTGCAGTGCAGTAAATCTTGTTTTTGAGTAGTACTTTGCATTTACTTTTATGAACCTACATAATTTAATAAATCTACATTTATTTAGTTAACTAAACTTGAAAAATTCTCCCCCAATACATTTTTTTTTTCTAAAGGGAGGTAACTGTTTTGTAAATACTCTTTAAGTGACAATGCAAATGTATGCCCAGAATAATTTCCATTGTATAATACTCGGAAATGTAACAATTAATGCTTTAAAATTTAATCCCAGGATTTACTGAATGGCTAGTCTGTATTCTGATGCCTTGTGTGGGAGAAAAATAGACAAACAAAACAAGATGAAAAAAAACAAATACCGGGCTCAGTTTCTGTTTCACATTAAAATTCTAAGATGCTTTCAGGGAGAATAATACATATGTAAAAGTGCATGAATCAAAGAGGAGCTGAGGGTGAGGCAGCCTGGGCCACAGGACAGAGCGCAGACATTTGGCATCAGGAAACTTGTATCTAAGTTCTAATCTTTCCTCTCACCATCCTTGAGCCAACCACTGAGCTTCTCCAGACTTCATTTGGAATTTTTTATCTTTACAACTCTGTGATTTGATGTTTGTTGAATTTTAAGTGTCAGGAAGGTGATAGAGTGACTGTTGCAGGAATCAGGAAAGAGGCCTCAAGGAAACTTACTATCAAAGTCTTAGGCCAAAGGAGGCATAGATAAAAAGTTGTTTTGTCTTTTGAATTTCTCTTTGGCTTCTAGTTATTGTATCAGGAGTTGAACTTGGCCAAGACTTAATGTTGCTTTTTTCCTAATTAGCTTTTGATTTAGAGGTAAGAAAGTAAGGCCAAAAATAACTAGAATGAAATTTACCTTTTAAAATATTCCAAGTGTTTTACATGATAGGAAAAAACGATCTGGAAGCGATTTTCTGTCTTCTGAAAGGAATCACGTACTTTTCAGTTTGTTTAAATATCATCAGCCATTAATAAGTTACTTTGTATTGCTCTGTTTCAGTCCTGATTTTTTTTTAAATACATGTATTTTATTATTCTTCATTACATTATTCCCCCCCCCACCCCCAGTGGTGAGACAGAATTTATTTACAGAAAAGAGTACAGAAAACACTAAAGCTCCTGGTAGAGGGAGAGAATTCAAGTGGGGAGAGAGAAGCTCTCTCCGTTTCTCTCCCGGTCTTTCCGGTCTCCTCCTCTAGGCCTCTAGTCTCAGGGTATATATAGATGTATGGGTTCCTTGGCCAGGAAACGAATGAATACAGTCTCTTCTGCCAGGGGCAAGGTGAATGAATGTATCAGTGAATGGATACAGTCCATTCACGGAATTGAGGCCTAGGAAATTCACAAGAAATTGACCTAGGCATAGGAAATGGAGGTTCCACATTTAGTTCTAAGTGTAAAGTGAAGGAGACACCAAGGCACAGGTGTCTCCTCGGCAGTTGTCCAGCCATTTTGGCTATTGGAGCCTCTGATGGGGGTTGGAGGTCCCCCTCCTTGCCTGTCATTCAGCCCACTGGCTCTTCAGCTGGCTGCTGCAGCACCAACACCACCAAGGAGGAGGCTGTAGGTCCGCCAGCTCCGCTGAGCTGGCTAGGGTGCCAAATGTCCTGCATCAATTCTCCCTCTCCGAGCAGAAACTCTAACTGCTGTTAGGGAAAAGGGGCGAAGACTCGATCTAACTGCTTCCTGCTGAATCGGGCAATGATAGAAGGGGGCAGTTAGGGTTTCTCCGGAGGGAGAGTGATACAGGGGTTCATGGACTGGAACCATCTTTATTGC
>CAUYRH010084866.1:0-26729 GCA_963574655.1 Perodicticus potto
TGGCGGGCACCTGTGGTCCCAGCTACTTGGGAGGCAGAGGCAGGAGACTCGCTTGAGCCCAGGAATTGGAGGTTGCTGTGAGCTATGATGCCACGGCACTCTATCCAGGGTGACAGCTTGAGGCTCTGTCTCAAAAAAAAAGATTAGTATTTCGACAATACAACTGAAGATCAGTATTTTGACACAAAGAATATCACAGAACCAGTCTGGAGAATGAAAAGCTTTTGCAGTTTTATACCTGCATCCATTGGTCAATCGGGATCTCATTTGTCTTTAATTATTTTGTTTAATCCAAATATATCCAAAATGATGCAGATTATTTAAAATTTAATTACCTTCTAAAATTTTCATGAGAAAAATACCTGAGTGTCAAATGACTTTGCTCCATGATGAATATGTGTGGCCTCTTTACTCTGGAAGCTGATGAATGAGGATAGTTTATAAACAAAAGAAGAATGAATTAAGAAGGTGATGAGAGATTTTTTTTTGTAAGTAGTTTTATGCACTCAATGAGGAGAGAAAAAAAATTCATCGCTATGAGTTTTTCACTCTGCACACAATGAGGTGGTTAAAGGAAAGCAAAAATTTATCTAAAACTCATCAAAATTTTTCATAAGAAGTGTAGACGAAGCATGCAATCTTTTACAAAGAAATGTGTTGACGTTTTCATGCTATGATCTGTGCCATGCCCTGAGGAGGTTCTCCTATTTCTTTGCTGTCAAAATACTAGTCTATTACATCACTGAGGAGGCTATTGCTATGACTTCCTAAACTGTTTTAAATAATTACTTAAACACAATGACGTTTAAGGAATTTCACCTAAGTTTTGTAAAGACCTAAAAAAGTTTCTTTTTAAGAACATAAAGATATTTACATATTTTATTGTGAAATGCATACTCTCATTTCTCTTAACTTGTTGCTACATTAATATTTCATAATATAAGCAATTAATGGGACACAGATCGCATTCATGTGAGCTCAAAATGTGCTTTATCATTTACTGTAAGAGAAAATCAGTGTACACATTTTAAGTTTATGTAATTATTTCGTAATTTAAATTATGGTTTAAATATTATTGGCAATGCCTTATATTTACCTATACAGTAGTATATTTTATTCCTATCACATACACTTTTAAAAAATACTTCATTCAAACAAAATATTATCTTTATCATTATTAACTTTTAATAAATGTAATATATTCCAAGTTTATATGTTAAATGGAAGGCTTTTGTTCCTTCTGAGATTTTTCTTTTTTTTTTTGAGACAGAGTCTCACTTTACCAAGTGAGAGTTGCTGTGAGCTATGATGTCCGTGGCATCACAGCTCACAGCAACCTCAAACTCTTGGGCTCAAGCAATTCTCTTGCCTCAGCCTCCCGAGTAGCTGGGACTCCAGGCACCGGCCACAAAACCTGGCTATTTTTTTGTTGTCATTGTTGTTGGAATTGTCATTATTGCTTTAGCCGACTGGGGCTGGGTTCGAACCTGCCACCCTCCATGTATGTGGCCGGCATCCTACCCACAAAGCCACAGGTGCCTCCCTTTTTATATCACATTCGCCATTATAAGACATCCTATAAAAGAAAATTCTATCTAGTCATTAAAGGAAGAATTTGTTTCCATCATTCATCAAAAATGATTACTGAGACCTTTGTTACGTGGGAGACGTTAATAGAAACAATAGATGTGACCCTGTCCAGTTAACCCTTACAATCTCTATTCCCTGCCAGGAATGAAAAGACACATTTCTCTCCCACTCTGTACGTCAGCATAAGAAAGTAGATTCTCTTTCTTTCATGGATATTCCTCCTTATTGCAAAGCATTTAATACTTAACTATTATATGTGCTAACTTAAATGAAAGAAACTGTTCTGTCTCACTTCATTCCACGCTATTATAACATGTATTATCTTTATACTACACAATAACAAATTCTATTTTAATTTTGAAGGTATTGCTTTTATCAATGGAAAAGCGGCCAAACTCTGTAAAATAATTTAAGAAGTTTTTTCTAAGCCAAATTTGAGGAAATTCTTGAGTTAAGATAAAGGTCTATAAATTAGAGTCAAGCCACTGGCCATATACCCAGGCTTCAGGGATTTGTTATGTATATAGAGGACCTGCAGGCTTGTTTTGCGTAGCCTTATTAATAGCCTCTATTAATGTGTCACAGGAGACTTCTCTAAGAATGGAAGGGGGTCAGATGAGGCAAGTCTGATCTCCCTTCCTATGGTTAAGGCTGGAAACTCAACTTTAGGGATGCCTTTGGCCAGGAAGGGATCCATTCAGTCAGCTTCCAGTTTTTAGGGGGAGGGCTTGCAATTTTATTTTAGTCACACTTTGAAAACTTTAAACTCTTGTAAGAAAATAAAGATGCTAGACAACATTGTGTGTTTTCTTTCCTTCTAGGTTAGATTTCATTTAATGTAAGTTTTGTGATGATACTTCGTGTTTTGTTTATTAAAAGTCAGTTTTTCAACATTTTAGTTTAGATTTACTAAATGCTAGATACTAAGCTAGAAATGATGCATGTGATAGATGATCTATTTTTGGAGAAACTTATAATCAAGATTAGAAAGAGAGAATATATGCAAAATATTTCAATACTGTACAATTACGTTACTTGTTAAGTGTTTAATATCTATGTCTTTAAATGGATACAACGTTTCTAATACAGAGCAAAATTCTGTATGCTGGCTCCTCTTTGTTCAAATTTCTACCCCTAGGCAACAAAATGAGAATTAGATGTCATTCTGTGCCTAAGGATATCTAGGGTAGTAAAGAAGTTCTAAAATTGTGGAATCCTACATTCTTTAAGAGAAGGAGGCAGCTGTGCTCTTTCTACTTTTTAGAGTATCTCCTTGGAAATGTAATGAAAGGACTCTTAAGTATTCCTTCTCTAACTGTTAGGAATGCAAATAAATGTCTCTAGGAGAAAGTTAAGACCACTGTTTCCAGCTAAAATTCAGGGGGCACGTCTCCGGGTTCTAGGAACTTCTGTCTAAATTTCTCCCTAACTCTTAATTTGTAAATTAATTTTTCACATCTTGTCTTTTAAGTCCAGATCCCAAGTTCCAGGAACATTTGCTCACAAAGCCCTAAGGGTGCAGAAATATTAAAACAATTTATTTATAATCCCATGGGTATATTTAAAGTGTTGGGGTATCATGTCAGAGGGATGTGCAGACCAACGTAGATAGATTCATATGGTTGTCCAAAAGATTGATGCTTATGTTGTCTTAAATAACAACTCTTAATAGAATTTTTGAAACTTTGAAAACAAGTTCAGTGTGGTTATGCCCCTGGGCAATTTCACTTAACTATTAAATCTTCTTTTCACCTTTAATAGAATAGAAAGTGGCAAAGAGGAGGACAAAGTGAAAGCATTCCATGACAATAGAAAAAAAAAAAAACTTATAAAGACACAATGTACATATGAGTAAACTTAAAACAACTGACACTCAATGGAACTTAAAATGCTGTGAGTATACAAGTGTAAAAAAATGAAGCAGAAATCTAGGAAATGCTGAAATTAGGAAACTGATGGATTTCCAAACTGAGACGTTCGGAACATACATCTCTATTATTTGTTTCCACAAAATTTCTTTAAATCTGTGAAATATCACTCTTGCAAATGTTCTTTCATGGAGACAAATGAAGTGTTATTTGATTTCAAGGTGTCCATGGTCCTAATATTAAAAAACCTGAGAAGAACAGACGATATGGCAGATCTTTAAGATGACAAGCAACGTCACCTGATGAAGGTTGTGGAGACAGAATAAATAACAGGGAAGTAAGTTAAAATAATTCATTCAAAACTTTAAGGAAAATATGAAAAGTGACCAAGGGAAAAATAAAAATATAATTAAAAAATGAAGAAAATGTGGTAAATTATTAAATGTAGACCTAAGGAAGAGAGAAGAAAGTCTCCAGTAAATGTGAGAATTCTGGCTTAATAAGTGGAAGAATGATGACCTTAATGATAAAAATAGGAGGTTTTTATAGAAAAAAAAATGAGAAAAAGGCAATTGAAATAAGGTACAGAATAAAGTCACAGCATTAGATGATTACAAGAAGTCACAGCACTCCCCAGAACAGAGTCCTAGAAGACTTTTTACATAGGCCAAAAAAAAAAAGAGCCTAACCAGAAAAATAGAGTGCACGCAAAAATTAGGGTGCAATTCAGTATCCGGCACTTCTCTCCAGGGTCCTAATTACACAGGACATGTTTCATCTTTAGTTTAAACTTAAGATGAAATATTTCTGTTTAAACTAAAGATGAAACACGTAGATGTGTGCAAGAAATCTCAGTTTCAGGGGAGCTCCAGCAAAAGAGTTCAGTGAAGCCTTTTATGCCTCATTGGTCATGTAGTCAAACTAGGCACTTTTACCAGTAAACCAGGTATAAAATAGGAATAGATCATCTATACCTGGATGTCTCCAGGGGCATTTCAACCTTTAAACAGCATGTTGTCTGTAATCAGCAAGCCTCCCTGCCCTATTTTGGTCAGGACCCAGAATCAGACATTCTGACTTTCCTAGAGACAACCATAGAGCTCTCCCAGTCCGCCGCGAAGATTACATTCTCTTAAAGAGTTTGAAATTTGAAACATAAAAAATCCAGATGAAGATGACTTACAAGACTTTTCGTGGATGAGACTAAACCTTATGAAAAAAGTCAGGTGTAGCATTAAAACTGAGTAACTCAGACCCGGGGTGATGACTGCAGCCTAGAAGCGGCCGCACGTTGCTGCTCTCACAGAGAGGACTGGGCAGCAAACAGACGTCCACCTTTGGGCCTTTGGATTGACCGTCTCTGCGCGAGCATGGCAATCCTCGGAGAGGAAGCGGGGGTGAAGGGAAGACGAGAGAAGTAGGAGGACTTGCTTAGCAGGACCTGAGTTACTTGGGGAAGGCCCCACATCCGGAGAAGGGACAGAGGAGCGTATCCCGCTCTCCACACTTACCCTCAAGTTACTGCAACTTGAACAGCAGGAGACCCCCTCACAGTGATACTGAGTCCTGATCGGAGCTTGTAAAGTCGCATCGCTCAAGAGAGAAGGCACGGTTTTCCAGCTGTGGCCACTGAGGCAGGAACCACTGTGACATTCCAAACCCAGAGGGCTACTTTGTCCCAGAGGTCAGATTTGTAACTATTACCTTGTCCCTGCTGGACGGGGAAGGGCAGGGAGTCCTGGGATTCTTGTGCACCCCTTGAGCAGTTGACATGCACTCTCTACCATGGCAGCCAGCAGGGGACCTGGAAAAAACAGACCATAGGTCTGACACCCACTGCTGTGTTCTGGCTGATCCTGCTAAACCACACATCCTACTGGACCCAGGCTAGCATCCACCCACCCACCCTCCCATAGCCTTCAGCACACTACCCACTGTCAGGACAGCTGGACCAGGACCACAGCCACCTAGGGCAAAAGCCAGCATAGCTATCAGCCTTTAGATTGGAGCAGGACACTTGCAATGGGTCTGCACCATCCTGTGCAGGTGCCCCTGCACCAGCCCCCCAGAACTGCTTCATCCCTTATAGTATCATGCCCCATGGACCCATTCTGCCCAGTGGGCCCATTCCAATCTATGCATCCACCATGCCCCATTGGCAGACCCCCTACATCCTGCATGCACACCTCTCACCTCGGGTGCACATCTTGCACCAGGGGCCTACCCTGCCACAGGGGCTCTGTGACAACTCAGGAGAATGAGGGAGACTCAGAGAGTCACGGTGCACCCTCCTCTTACCTGCCTGGTCAAATTTCCTCAGTAGGATCCAAGTGTGCCAACCAGGGAGCCATTTCTCTCTTCACCAAGCAAGAGACTCAGCAGAGGTGTGCCAAATTGGCTATCTGTTTGGAGCTGAGGAAAGAGGCCCAAGATGAAAATTAAGCAGAATAAAAACTCTGCAAATGTGAAAAACAGGCTTAGAGTATCACAGTAACTCTCTAGCAATGAGCCCCAACTGAAAGGAAATTGTTGAAATGATAGAGATGGAATTCAGATTATAGATGTCAAGTGAGATAAATGGAATTGAGGAGATAGTAGAGAACTACGTCAGAGAAGTTAAACAAATAATTCAGGACATAAATGAAAAATTCACTAAAGTGATAGATAAAATTACAGAAAAGATAAGAGAACTTAAGGGAAATCACAGAGTCATTTAGAGAATTTCAAAAATAGCATAAAGTTTTGCTTTTTTTTTCTGGAGACAGAGTCTCACTCTGTCACCCTGGGTAGAGTGCCACGGAGTCATAGCTCACAGAAACCCCAACACTTGGCTCAAGTGATCCCCCCTGCCTCAGCCTCCTGAGTCACTGGGACTAGAGGTGCCTTCTATAATGCTTGGCTAATTTTTCTATTTTTTATGGAGATGGGGTCTTGCTCTTGCTCAGGCTGTTCTCAAACTCCTGAGAGCAATCCACCCACTTTGGCCTCCGAGAGCGCTAAGATTACAGTCACAAGCTACTTCCCCCAGCCAACAGCAGTGAGATTTAACAACAGAGTAGAACAAGCTGCAAAAAGAACATCATGTCTCCAAGGCATGGATTTTGAAGTAATCCTGTTAATAAAAAAAAAAAAGTAGAAAAAAGAATTAAAGAAGAGTGAACAAACAGGAAAATATGGGATATGCAAAGCAAGCTAATATAAGAACCATACATATCCCTGAGGGAGAAGAAAAAGCATAAAGCATGAAAAAATTATTTGAAAGAATGAAGAAAACTTTCTTACTACCAGTAGAGATTTAGACATGCAGATACAAGGTGACCATTGAACACCTGGGAGATTCGTAGCAAACCATTTCTCACCATCTATAAAATTAACTAATGATAAATTAAATAGTTAAATGAAAAACCTGAAACTTATGAAAAACCTGAAACCCTAAAACTTCTGGAAGATAACATAGGAAAAACTCAGACAATGGCCTAAGCAAAGAATTTATGAGCAAAATCCCCAAAGCAAATAATGGAACAAGAAAATGAATAAACAAGACTAAATCAAACTTAAACATTTCTGCACAGCAAAGGAAATAATCAACAGAGTAAGTGGACAACCAAGAGAATGGGAAAAATATTTGCAAATTATACATCCAATAAGTGGCTAATATCCAGAAAGTAATTCCAGCAAATCAGCATAGAAAAATAAATAACCCCATCAACAAGTGGGCAAAAGACATTAACAGAATCTTCTCAAAAGAAGATAGACAAATGGCCAACAAACATATTAAAAAATGTTCAACCTCACTCATCAGAGAAATGCAGATTAAAACCACTATGACATACCACCTTGCCCCTGTCAGAATGGTGTTATGAAAAAGGCAGAAATCAATAGCAGTTGGCGTGGTTGTGGTGAATATGCAATGCTTGTACACTGTTGATGGGAAAGTAAATGAATACTATCTCCATGGAAAACAGTGTGGTGATTCCACAAAGAACTAAAAGTAGATGTATCACTTGATCCAATTATTCTACGACTGGGTATTCACCCAAAAGACGTCTTTGTTTAGGAAAAACACCTGAGCCTGGGTGTTTATTGATACACAGTTCAAAAGACAGTATGGTTTGTATAGATAAATATATGTATATTTACCATAGAGTACTACTCAGCCATACAAAGGAGAGGGAAAACAGATACCATGGAAGTGGGAACTAAACCAAGACCATATGGATCATAAGGAGCTGTAATGGGCATCAGAGATGAGGGAGAACAGGTGGGAAGATCGTGAGGGATAAAATCCACCCTCACTATCTAGAGTATAATATATTTTGGTGACAGGTGCACTGAAAAGTCTTGACTGCAGCACGATACAATTCATTCACATAAAAGAAAAAGATCTGCAGCCCCTAAATTATTTGATATAAAAATTATATTAAATTAAATTAATGCCTTACCAAAAAATAACCAGACTAATTTCAAAATTCGAAATAAATGGAACCCCTGAAAAACATATAGCCTAATAAATTCATATAAAAATAAAATGTACTTAAGTTTCACATATCTATCAGAAATCTTACTAAAGTTTTGATTAAAGAGTTATGCATGTATAGTTGTGTATATGAAGCTGGACTTTGGAAGGAGGTCTAGATAAGATAGATATGGGAATAGATGATATAAGTATATACAAATAGATAGAGATAGATAGATAAATAGATGTCTGCGATGCAACCAGGTATTGAAGGTATTTAAAGAAAGGACACGAGATTGGACGAAATAACCAAATGAGTGAAGCATTAATTTAGGCAAAAAAGAATTAGGATCAAATAACAATGTGTTAGCTGTTAACATTCACTGCTAGGTTTTGCAGAGAAGCAGTGAATTGGCAAAAGAAGCAGCGAGGAAGCAACCGATGAAGGAGAATAACCAAGAGCATATGGTGTCCTTAGAGATAAGTTAGGAAGCTTTTTTAAGGAAGAAAGAGTCATTTGTCATCATGGATGCTGACAAGTGTAGGAAGATGAAGCAGGAGACATGAGTGACATAGCTATGAAATTTGAACATGTAGAAAGTGCATTCGTTCTGTAATTTGGGTGGGTGGGTATGAGTTCCAACCTACAAAGCAGGGAAGACCAGGACGAAAAGGAGTTAAAAAGACTAACGAAAATGGAAACACTGGGCGGTGCCTGTGGCTCAGTGGGTTGGGCTCCGGTCCCATATACCAAGGGTGGCGGGTTCAAACTCGGCTCTGGCCAAACTGCAACAACAACAACAAAAAAAAAATAGCTGGGCGTTGTTGCAGGCACCTGTAATCCCAGCTACTTGGGAGGCTGAGGCAAGAGAATCACCTAAGCCCAGGAGGGTGGAGGTTGCTGCGAGCTGTGACGCTACAGTACTCTACTGAGAGTGATAAAGTGAGACTCTGTCGCTACAAAAAAAAAGAAAAAAAAATGGAAACATTAAAAAAGAAGAAGAATTTACAAAAACACTGGAGACTAGGAGGCCAGAGATATAAAGGGAAACTGGGGATATTCTGGTAGACCAAGGAAGAGAGTGTTTCAGCCAGAAAGACCTGATTCAGGTGCTGCTAAAGGTCACATTAAAAGAGAACTGGAAGATAACTGCTAGATTTAGCGACACGTTCATTGTAGGCCATAGAAAGGGTGCTTCGGTAGAGTAATAATTCCATGAAACAGATTGATGTGCACCGAGGAGGAGTCTTTTAAAAGAAAAAATAATGGTTTTCTATGTGTAAAGTTGCTATTTCTTTTTTTATGCTAATCTTACTACAAGTCAGATTAAACATGGCAACCATGTTTAATATACTGACATTAATAGTGGTTAATTCTCTCCTTGGTAAGCCACATTAAAATTTTCCCAGGACTTGGGTGGCACCTGTGGCTCAGTGGGTAGGGGACTGGCCCCATAGACTGAGGGTGGTGGGTTCGAACCCAGCCCTGGCCAAACTGCAACAAAAAAATTCCCAGGCGTTGTGGTGGGCGCCTGTAGCCCCCAGCTACTCAAAAGGCTGAGGCAAGAGAATTGCTTAAGCCCAGGAGTTGGAGGTTGCTATGAGCTGTGACGCCACAGCACTCTACCAAGGGCGATAAAGTGAGACTCTGACTAAAAAAAAAAAAAAAAAAAGAATTTTCCCAGGACAAGGGCTTCCCTTTGGATGACAAGAAAACTGCTGGAAATTGAGTGCTAATTAATACACCTGATGCACAGGTGTCAAAACAAAATGGATGTTTGCTTCTCTGAGGAAAATATAGCAAATTCACTGTTTTTAGACACTAGGGGTCACTAAAAACCTGCTACTTTAGTGGCCAGATCTACATGAAACTTAATAAACCCTGTACCAAAACAGCCTGTCATCATTTCCATTAAATTTAAAACCTCTACAAAGTACAGTACTTCTAAAGCATAAAGACCAAGTTGGATATGAAAAACAACAAAAGCCTAAACACCACGTTTATAGATAAATGCTATTAAATTAAATGAATAATGGTCCCTCTAAAATCTGCTGTGGGACTAAAAGTAAAATATAGTGCCACTAATTCTGCTGACCACAGCCAGATCTATAACCTAGTTGTTCCATAACCCAGTGCGCCCCCTACTGTCTTTTAAACAACTATGCACGGTACTG
Organism: Perodicticus potto; assembly: GCA_963574655.1. Taxonomy (NCBI): domain Eukaryota; kingdom Metazoa; phylum Chordata; class Mammalia; order Primates; family Lorisidae; genus Perodicticus; species Perodicticus potto. The sequence continues at coordinate 10,090 of CAUYRH010084866.1, forward strand.
CTAGATAGTCCTGAGGATCAGTGTTTCAACCGGAATTTACTTTTGTTTAAAATTTTACATAGGAAAATACTATGTGTTCCAAAAATCATTACTTGATATTTGAGGTTCCAGTTTATGGAATTGTACCTATTTATTAGAAATAGCTCTCCTAATTTTGATTACTATGTTGGGTCTTTTAAAAAAAAGCAGTATGGTAAGCATCATTCCATCACAAAATACAATTTGAAATTCCATCAAGTAAATATCATGTTTAATTAATTTCTCTCTAAATTTAGCTAACAACAAAATTTTAAAAATGGACTCTTAGGGCTAAGCGCCTGTAGCACAGTGATTACAGTGCTGGCCACATATACTAAGACTGGGGGGTTCAAATCTGGCCCAGGCCTGCTAAACAACAATGACAACTGCAACCAAAAAATAGCCAGGCATTGTGGCGGGCGCCTGTAGTCCCAGCTACTTGGGCGTCTGAGGCAAGAGCATCACTTAAGCCCAAGAGTTGGAGGTTGCTGTGAGCTGTGACGTCACAGCACTCTACCCAGGGTGATGTAGTGAGACTGTCTCAAAAAAAAAAAAAAAAAAAAAAAAGTGGACTCTTAGAAAAATAAAGCATAGACATTTTTGTATGTTTTGTATATTTCTTAAATAAATAGTAGAATCATTTATTAAGAAAGTAGAGTCACCAATTATAAAAATGTTATTATTAGTTAGTATTTCCTTTGATAATATGCATGAATGCAGTGTATTTACAAATATGTCTTTTTCTGAAATTTAAAGACAGGAAGTATACATATTTTTCAATGAAAATTACCTTTCTTAACAATTTTTTTAAAGTATCTTCCCAAAGTAACTAACTCAAAGAATGTAAGTTTTCAGTGAAGTAAAAGAACTAATTAGCATTTGTTCTTTAAACTGCACTGACTAACATCACCTTGGAATAAAAGCACTTGTGAAAAGCTTTCTCTTTCCTGTGGTTAGCTCACAGATAATCTCATTTGTTGATGTCAGCCATTCCTCAGTTTCTTAATGTTAAAAGTATGGGCTAAAAGCTGAAATATTTGAAAATTTAATGTAAAATGTATTGTTTTACATGATTAGTTAAAATATAACATGAAAATTTTATGAAAAAGAAATGGATCAGGTAAGTGTGAAAGAATGCTTGATTTAAACTCAGACAAGGCTCATCCGCTAGCTTTTTTCTTTTATTAATTAGACCTGAGGCTAATAGTGAATTCAATAGAAAATACATTTTGTGGGATGTTTAGTAGATTAGTTGTTATCCTTAGTCACTATATAATATAAATCTTGGAGAAAAAACTTGAATTTAATCTTAAATTAACTGTAACCAGTAATAGAATAGAAAATTAAAATACTCCAAATTTGACTTCCAGATGCAAAATATTTTATTATAGTTTTTTTTTTTTTTTTTTTTTTTGAGACAGAGCCTCAAGCTGTTGCCCTGGGTAGAGTGTCATGGCATCACAGCTCACAGCAACCTCCAATTCCTGGGCTCAAGTGAGTCTCCTGCCTCCGCCTCCCAAGTAGCTGGGACTGCAGGCACCCGCCACAATGTCTGGCCATTTTTTGGTTGCAGCCGTCATTGTTGTTTGGCGGGCCCAGGCTAGATTTGAACCCGCCAGCTCAGGTGTACACTGCTGGTGCCTTAGCCTGTTGAGCCACAGGGGCCGAGCCTGTGATTTTCTTTTTTAAATGTTTCAACCCATTATTTTGGTACAATGTAAAAGTAATCTTTGCTGACTTTTTTAAGATTTTTGCCTTTCTGTCTTGAGTAACTATTTACATACCTGCAAGATTTCCTTTTATTTGTACTACTTGCAAAAGAGAACAAAGTTATTTAGAAAAAACCTCTACCCTGACAGAGCCTTTGAACCGTTTTCTTCAGTCGAGTGTTATGGGAAACATGAGAAAATGGACTATGGAATTTATTGTGAAATAATAAAATTTTTTTTTAAAAACCTTCCACGTCGGCCAGGCGTAGTGGCTCAAACCTGTAATCCCAGCACTTGGGGGGCCGAGGCAGGCAAATTGCCTGAGCTCACAGGTTGGAGACCAGCCTGAGCCAGAGCTAGACCCCCATCTCTAAAAATAGCCGGGAGGGCCCCTGTCATCCCAGCTACTTGGGAGGCTGAGGCAAGAGAATCACTTGAGCCCAAGAGTTTGAGGTTGCTGGGAGCAATGACACCATGGCACTCTACCAAGGGCGACAAAGTGAGACTCTGTCTCAATAAACAAAAAACAAACCAAAAAAACTGTCCCAAGTCATCAAGATGCCCATAATGAATGCTGTATTTTCACATGTTCTTTGAGCATGTAGTTTGGGAGTTCACGGATAGGCCTGGGACTAATGGCAATAATACTCTTCAACAAAATTCTGGAAAATGGTTTGAAGTTTTACTACTTCTCTTTATATAAGCAATGTTTTTGATCCTTGAGTAAATATAAACTTCTTTCAGATTGTGTCCAACTTGTCATAGAGTACTCTGACAAATTTTTTTTGCATTTGACAGTAAATAGTACAGTAGAACCTTTCTAAGTTGACCACCCAAGGGATTGTAACAAACAGGTCAACATATAGAGGTGATCAACAGAAGGAACTAGGCCCACTGTACACTGAGGTCATGTGCATGTCTGGTCTGTGAAAATTAGGTCAAGTTGAGGAGGTTGTCAGTGTACAGAGGTATTCAGCTGTGGAGGTTCTACTGTATTTATTTTCTTAGAAAAGGCATCATTACATCCTCAGCTACTTTCTGCCAGGCTATGTCCTAAACTGGTGATCGGAGAGCAGCAAGCGTGGATATTGTTACCTACTTTACTTTTTGATTTTTGTTGACTTCCTTGAGCTTGTGGCCTGTAGGTGAGATAGACACTGTCACAAAGCTTATTATGATGCCGTCTGAAAACTTATGTAGTGATCGTGTAGTAAACATGCTAGGATATGCGGGGTGGGGGGTGCCTAATCTGCTCTGAGATGCTGAGGAAGGTACCAAACCACAGTCGCAGTTCAATCTCCATAAACGCTAAGCTCTTACAGAAAAAGAAAGGAGATTTACTTGGGGCTGGTTCTTTTCTGCATCAACTTGATGATTTATAATCTGAACAAAGGATACGGGGTGGGGGGGGGAAGTTTGATACCAAATGCAGGAATGAGGTGAAATAAATGTTTTATTGTACCTCTCCTTTTATTGCTCCCAATAAATACTTCCTACTTTCTGATTTTCCTGAGTTGTATGAGTTGGCAGAAAGTGGAGCAGTCCTGTGTTTCTAATTAAGAATTGGCTGCTTCGCTGAAGTTGGAGGAGGTCATCTCTGGGCGTGTCTGCCTTTGGCTGTCTCCGGCAGCTCTGCTCGCATATCCTTGGGAATGAAAATGTAATCCTTCATGTGACACAGTTTAAGTAAACCACTTAGTCCTCTGCAAACACCGAATGCTCAGTACAGTACTTAAACTACACTACGTCTGATGCTACATTTTCTTTACAGGCTGTTGGAAGATTGTGATGTCTACGGGCTTTTAAGTGCCTTTATTCCCACTGTATCAAAGAAAATAAATAGTCAACTCAAAGTATGAGCACCTTTGTGTCACTTTGAGTCTTCATGTTGACCCCGCTCCAAAGTTGCTATTTAGACAGATGCAGAGGCGACCAATAATTTAGTGCTATGTGGCTCGAGGAGCCGGGAGTTTCTTTTGTTTGGCGACGTTCAGATTGGCGCAGAGGTCACCGGCAACCTCCCTGTTGCTAAATCTACTGACTGCTTCTCAGGGGTCACCTCACTTCGAGACTCAGTGGTGTTTAACTCCTTTCATCTCACTCAAAGCATTCTCTTCCTTGGCCTTCTTCCAAGACTTTCCTGGGTTAACCCCACCTCCTCCTTATCTCCCTGGGTGTCCAACCTTATTGCTTGTTAGAAGAACAGGAATTATTTTGGGCCACACGTTAAACACGAATGAAAGCTGACGAGCAAAAGCAAAGCTCCATGCATAATCTTCATGCTGTCCAACACCCCAGATAGGCAGAACAGTCCTCAATAATCCACATGTGGCCGTGTGGGGCTCTTGAACACCCTGCAACCGTTCCTCCTGGTTTGCCCTGGGTCTTTCTTCTCCTGCCTAGTCCTGAAAGGCAATGTACTGCGCCATCCTCACCCCTTTTTTCTCTCTGTGTACTCTCCCTGGGTGATCTGACCTTTCCGTGCTTTAAACAGCTAGTTATGGTTTTGGTTTCTGTCCTTGGAAATGGACCAATAAAGTCAGATGACTGGGTTTGATTCTAGCTCTGCTGTCAATGGGTTGTATGGCCTTGGACAAGTTATTTAAACTCTCTATGCCTCAGTTTCCTCATCTGTCAAATGGAGAGACAAATAATTCATCCAGTATATATATGCCTGTCCTTGCCTGCCCCAAGCCCACCCTCAATGTTATCTGGCAAACATGTATTCATTTATCCACTCTCAGCGTAGGTGTTACTTCCTCCAAAAAGCCTTCCCTGGTGTTCAGTCTAGATCCTTTAGATTCTTTTTCCATGCACTCTCATAACCCAGTGAGATGGCCCTCTTTCCCCTTCTTTGTGTTTGTCGCATTTACTGTGATTGCTGCTGTATCCACGTCTCCTGTGAGCTAGACGCTCGGTGAGAGCAGAGATGGGATCTGGCCTGATCATCACTGTATCCCCAGGGTCTAACCCGGGGCCTGCCACGTGATACTTGATAAATATTTGCTGAAATGAATGTATTGCAGTAGCAGTGATGCACCTGCAGGTTTGGCAGGTCAGGAAACTGTCGGATTTCTTGCCATTGAGTATCTTATACAGCCCAGCCCACATTCTCTCAGAGGAGACCAAATTAGAAGCCCATATGACAGTTTAAAAAAACTTTAACGCTGGTTACATTCCAGTATACTAAAGAACAATGTCATCGGCTCCCCGCCTGTTTCTTTGGACCGTGCTGTTGTTATGAATGCATGAATATTCGGTTTTGTAGGGTGTTGTTTTCACAGGAAGCTTCTCTAGGGCAGAGGTGTCCCTGTAGAATGTGGAAGGGCTTTGGACTTACTCTTTTCAAATATTGAAGGGCTTTTATATGGACCAGGATTAGGCTTAGTGTGTAGGATTCCAAGAAGTAGGAAACTAGGAAACAGCAGGAATGCAGGCGTCTCCTCTTTAGAACAAGGAACTTTCTGTCACAGCTGTCTGGAAGTGAGTGGGCACCAGAGCTCCTGTCACTGTCTGTGTTCAGGCACGGCAGGGACAACCGTAGGAAGGGACAAACCCTGGGCATGGAGGGGATGGACAAGTGGACTTCAGGGTCTTCTGTAGGCCTGAGAGTCTGGCCTGACCCCCAACACAAAGGCCGTAGAGACAGGTCCTGTGCCCACGCTCCTCACCCCCAGTAAATGTCTTGGAAGGATGAGGACTGAATTACTCACCAACAGGAAATGACATCATGTGGTTATTTAAACAATTTTGAGGGGTGGTTGTATGGCGTTCCTTGAGATTGATACTGCCATTAGGCTAACTCCCCAGTAACTGTTCCTTTTTTGATCCATTGGTAAAGATGTATCCGTGTCTTGACTTAGCATAAGCCTGGCCGGTGTGATATGTGGTTGCACCATACTGGTCCAGGCAAATGGAATTGTTGAGTGGATTTTGGAACTGTATGTTCTCTAGTACATCCTCTGATTTGGTTCTGGTATCTTAGACTGGTGTCACACAGATGGCCTAGGAAATTTTTATTAAATTCATTCTCCCCTTCAAATCAGGATCACGCCCACCCCGCTTGGCGAAGGGAAGAGCACGGTGACGATTGGGCTTGTGCAGGCTCTGACCGCGCACCTGAACGTCAACTCCTTTGCCTGTCTGAGGCAGCCTTCCCAAGGACCGACTTTCGGAGTGAAAGGTACTGTATTCAGTAACTAGGATGATTCGGGGAGGAGAGTTTAAGGAGTTAAAGCTTCTTCACTGCCTCTTTGCCAAGCAACCTGGAAAGGCTGCCACCCATATTCCCATATTAGTGTTTTGCCATCCCAGCCCCCATAAAAGGTCTCTTCCCTGAACAGTCAGAGACCCTGTGGCCTCAGCTGTGTGGGGCCTGAGCAGCTCTCCTGACCAGCTGGCCGCAGACAGTGAGCTGTACTGAGATGCCTCTTTGGCTGTGTGTGGCTGGTATCTGGCTCCTTCCCATTCATCACTCTTTCTTCCTTGATTCATCATGAACTTATTCCTTAGCTCACCTTAAAATACCATTTATTGCTGCAATTACTCTTTACTCGTGACACTTTGTGGTTTTTAACAGTATTAGACTGACACTACTATTACAAATATTAATAACTCCTATCTCATGACATCCTAATAACTCATAGAGTGTCATTCAAATAACTCATAGAGTCAACACTAGACTTGGTGGCTGAAGGCTGGGATTTCATTCACAGCTCTGTATATCTTACTGCTGTGTGACCTTCAGTCAGTAATAACCTTTCTGAGCCGTGTCTATAAAAATGTGAAAAGACTGATATTACCAGGCTCACAGCTTGGAGTGAAGACCAATTGTAATAGCATATAAAGAACAGGAGATATGGTAAAATGATACCCACCTGGACAGTAGTCTCATTATTGTTTTAGGAAAGAAAAGCCTTGTAAATATTAGAACATTGCAAGGGATAAACGGCATGGTAAATCTTACTTATTGCTATCTAAAATAAACTGGCTAAAGTTTATACTTTGTTAAGCTGAGGCGGTTATCAGCTCAGGATTATTTTTAGCAATGTTTTCTGATACTTCAATGCATGTAGGATTTAGATGAAACACAGTCACATTAATCTAATAATAAATTAATAAAATCATCTCATTTCTTGATATGTTTTATATAGTAATAATATTTCCCGTATTATGCATACCTTTATATTGTTACACAATGAAACGGAAGTTTTTAAATTACATAATTGGACACAAAGTGAACTTTATTTTTTTACTTCTGTTCTGCTTAGAGCAGTTGACGTTTCTCACTGTCTGCTGTTATTTCATCTTGGACCTAGGTGCCTCCCTGTTGGGTTTGGGAGGCTGTGTCCCCAGGGCTCTGTCCCTCCAGTGTAGCTGTTCTTGGTGACCAGTTTCAAATGCTAATTGTTCTGTTGTTTAGGGGGAGCTGCAGGCGGCGGATACGCCCAGGTCATTCCCATGGAGGAGGTAAGAGCATGAAGAGACGTGTGCCAGGTGTCCCTGTGCCTCCTTTCTGTCACCGTTCTCTCTGCTGCTCCCTTAGCACTGTACCTCATGCACAATCCCAATGCCCTCAAGGCTCTGAAAGCCAAATCTGTTTTCCTAACTTTTGTGGTGGCAAAACCTGACCTTGACTGTTGTGTGGTGGGTATGTATTTAGTTTGTGCTACTTGATGAGAACATTCATATGTTGCTGGAGAAAAATTAATTGTGCTTAATGAGTGCTGACCTAGCCCCTGCTTGGGGTGTTTTATAAATTAACTACGTGTACGTCACACTACCTTCCCAATTTCCAAAAACTTCTGAATCCATCGGAACCCATCTGGCCTTGAGTGTTCTGGGCAAGAGAATTTAGAGCTGTATGTCCATTGATCGTCTGCTATATGGCCAAGCTCAGGAAGACTTAATGCCTTAGTTCTGTCAGTTAAGACTCCGAAATGAAATCATTCCAGAAGAAAATGGGCAAAAAGAACTGATGGTGTTAATTTCTACTTCTCTACCTACGTTCTGCCTGCCCTCACCCTTGTCCCCCATGTCCAACCAGTGACCAGTGCGTGTCACATAAATTGCCTATATCAGCCTCGTAGTCCAGAACCCAGCACCATCTCCTACAGCCAAGTCTGAGCAGGCTCCTCTCCTGTTTTATAATTTTAGCAGTCATTTGTCACTCTTCAGCAGGGTGAGTGTGGCTGCTGTGGTTTCAGGATCTGCAGATTCCCACCTGCATCCCTTTCTCTGCGATACCCAACTCCTTGCAGAATCCTTTCTTGTTTTCTCTTGGTTCTAAGACTTTTCCCTTGCCTGGAACATTCTTGCCTTCTTTTTCTGCTCTCTCTACCCAGCGTTGATGCTATTTGCAAGGTTCTGCACCCCACCCTCCAGATTCTACCCGTGTTTACAGTTGTCTGGTTCAGTCGGCTGTGTGGCTGCTGGCCTTTCTGAAGTTTCAGGTCCCAGCACTTAGCAGAGTGGCCAGCACTCACTGGGTACTCACGAAGATGTATTTGTTGACTTTGTTGAAGGAAAAGGAGACGCGATTACATGAGGAGGCCTGACTGTCACGGAAACCAAAGAGCAAATTTAGATAAATGTCAAGGACTGGGGATGGGCTGAGAAAAGGAGCCCCACCCTCGTGTCTGGATGGGGGTGGGCCGCACTCACACTCCGGGCAGATCTAGCGAAGGAGGCCAAACTGGGGATGGGCACGAGGAACAAGCCCGGGAGGACAGCTCGGGGCCTGGCTGGCAGACACTGAGAGGTTGTTGGTGTCCCTGTGTGTTAGGGCGTCAGGGTGACTCGAAGGGAAACCTCCTATGGCCGCTGAGTTGCCCAGACCCTCCCAGGCGCTTTGCTGCTCCTAGTTGAGCACCTGCCGCGTCTCCTCCATGTCTGTGTCCGCAGCTCTGGCTGCTGCTTGTGCACCATGTGCCAGGCGCGGCCAGTGCTTCCCGGAGGAGCTCGCTGAATGGACGAACAGACGGGAGCTTGGTAGAATCAAGTCCAGGTGGAGACGCAGCTGAACAAGAAAATACTGAGACTTGAAAGCCAACAGGAGCCGGCCATGTGGAGCCCTGGACAGGAAAGGGCACTGGCGGACACCAGGGTGTCCGGTGCCAGTGGGCCGGGGATGGGAGGAAGAGGGAGGCCGAGAGCGGGCAGGTGCTGGTTCTCTCGGGATTGCAGTTCTTAGCCAAGAAGCCGGATTTTAATAGGGGTGCTGTAGTCAGCAAATTGAGTTTTATAGGATTCACTCTGGTTTCTGTACAAAGAAGGCACTGAGGGAGCCCCCAGGTTGACACAGTGAGGCCTGGATTTCCCAGGGGAAGGATGGCAGGTGCTCAGCCCAGAATGGTGGCGGGGGGATGGGAAGGAGGATGACCACTTCGGATTTGTTTGTTTGCTGATGTCTTCAAGATTAGATGTGGATTAGATGTGGAGTGGGGAGAAAAGGGAAGGATTCAGGGAGGACACTCAGGCTTGAGCAACTTGAGTAGAGTTATTTCTTATTCTTTCTTTTTTTGTTGTTGAGACAGTCTCACTTTGTCACCCTCCGTAGAGTGCCATGGTGTCATAGCTCACAGCAACATCAAACTCGAGCTCAAGCAATCTTCTTGTCTCAGCCTCCCAAATAGCTGGCACTGGGTACCTGCCACAATGCTGTGCTATTTTGTAGAGACAGGGTCTTGCTCTTGCTCACACTGGTCTTGAACCTGTGAACTGAGTCAGTCCACCTGCCTCAGCCTTCCAGAGTGCTGGGATTCCAGGCATGAGCCACTGTGCCCGGCAGAGTCATTTCTTGAATCAGAGAACCAGGGGAGAGATGAGTGTGAGGTTTGAACGGCATAGTGTGTGAGGTGAACGGCTTTGGTCAGGACAAAGTGCTCTTTGGGGCCTGTGAAACATGCCAGTGCCTCTGAAGCAGACAGCTGGAAGGAAAAACTTACATCCCAATCGAAAAAGCCTTTTTGAAACATCAGAAAAGAAAGATTAACACATCACTGAATGTTCGTCTTCACTAATAATCAGTTCTACATTAACCCACTATCAGTCACCATTTGACTTGTCAAATTGGCAGAATTGGTTTTTTCAAAATACTAATGATACAAAATTTTGGCAACCAGAGCTCAAAGTTGCTGTAAAGCGTGTGCTCATTAAAATATTCTGGAGGAGAGTATGAAATACTTATCAAGTGCCTTAAAAACCTACATACTCTTGGCTGGGCACGGTGGCTCACACCCGGAATCCAGCACTCTGGGAAGCCAAGGCAGCTAAATTGCCTGAATTCATGAGTTCAAGACCAGCCTGAGTCAGAGTGAGACCTCGGCACTAAAAATAGCCAGGCGTTGTGGCGCACACTTGTAGTCCCAGCTACGTGGGAGGCTGAGGCAAGAGCACTGCTTAAGCCCAAGAGTCTGAGGTTGCTGTGAGCTGTGACGCCACAGCACTCTCCTGAGGGGTGACAAAGTGAGACTCTGTCTCAAAAGAAAAAAGAAAGAAAGAAAGACCTACATACTCTTTGGCCCAAATGAATTCATTTTTAGCTTTTCCCAAGGAAGAGATGGGTATGTGTGCAAAGATTTAATTTTAAAACTATGAACCTTCTTGACACAGTTTATAACATAAAACAATTGGGGAAGAACTTAAACATCAAATAATAGGATATTATGTTAACTACATTTTGAAGACTAATGTTGTAAAAATGCTAGTAATGTTAACATTTAAGATAAAATCTGAATTCTAAACTATTAGAGTGTTATGATCCTAATATTTAAAATTATAAATATATTTTATAAGATATACATACATAAATATAACTTTTCAAATTTCCTCCAGTATACATATTTTTATAAAGTATGAAGTAATTTAACAAAAAATTTTTAAAAATGTCTAATATTCCATGAAATTTAAAAAATGCCATTTAAAACAAAACACCCCGTCTCACCTATTAAATTATTGATTTAGTCCGGAGTTTACTTGTTTCTGAATTGTAGGGGGTAATTTCATCTCTTTCAAAAAGAAATTTGGTGATATTTGCAAGCTAATGCAGTAACCATGCCCTGAAAATACATTGCTCATTAACAATTAATTGTTTTAGAAGAGGAAATAAACTATTTGCATATATTCTGTGTGTGTTTATATGTATTATTACCGCTATGGTGGATTTGTATATATTCTTTATAATTGTAGGCTTCTTTGCAAATGTGAAAAAAAATGGAAGCAACTTAAATATCCAGACACAGGAGGCTGAAAACTCTGATGTATCTATGATATACAGTCCCTATTAACTTGACTATGCACACAGTGAAAATAAGGAACCCAATCGTTAAGTCTCCTGGAGTATTTTGCCCTTAACCCGGGAATGGAAGAATTTGCAATCAGAGAGACTGCTCAAGAGGTCTTTGGTGTCCCAGGACATTGATTTTTCTGATTTAAGCTGTCCTGTGGACTCAGCTCATTAGAAGGATATGTTGTTAGCATATTATTTTATTCATTCAGGCCGTCCTTGATTTCTGCCATAGTTATTTGAAACCAATAGAAGGATGTCTCCCTTCATTTCTAGTTCAACCTTCACTTGACTGGCGACATCCACGCCATCACTGCTGCCAATAACTTGCTGGCTGCTGCCATCGACACAAGGATTCTGCACGAAAACACTCAAACAGACAAGGTGAGAAGGATTCCTTGCTATCCATTTTGGGCATCGTATCCAGGATTCCTGGATTCTTAAGGAGCTAATGGAAAGACTTCCAGACATGGGAAACTCTGAAATTTTATTCAGAACTTGATGAATTGTCTTTATGTCTGCATTTCCTGAGGAGAGGATCCATACTTTGGTCAGATTCTCGGATAGGTTTCTGTCCACTGCCAGGTTGTTGGGAGAATTATATTACATTATACTTTTTAAGCCAAATATTCTTTGAGATGAGTCTTTAGTTCTAAAGGTAATGGGTGGACCAGTTCTCTTCATTCTGGCTGAATGTGCAATCTCTGGTCTGTACCAAGGTGATTGGACAGATGTCTTTTGAAGACAAATGTTAAGTTCTGTCTAAGAGGTAAATCACTCAAAGGGGGACAGGTGCTAATTCCTCACAGACGTAGGATATGGATAAAAGTGTACTTTCTAGCTTGTTTTACAACATGGTCCTGATTTTCTTCAATCAAAGTAATTCTCCAGTGGTCTTTGGATCAGACTCCAGGTAAATATTAATTTGATGGTTGTAAGGCTATAGATCAAGAAATATATGTGTGCAAACTCTTTTCAATGTGCATTATTTCAGGTCCAGTCAGTTTTATTAAAATGACGGAATTTAGTTCAACTTTGTTTATAATAGCCTGCAAATTTTAATAGCATTACTATCTAAATAGTTTAGTTATAAATGTATGAGTTTTCCAAGGTCATGGTGGGCTCTTAAACTTTTGTATTTTGTTTTTGTTTTGTGCTTTTAGGCTCTGTATAATCGGCTGGTTCCTCTAGTGAATGGTGTCAGAGAATTTTCAGAAATTCAACTTGCTCGACTGAAAGTAAGTTTCCAATTAAGGCGTTCAGTAAAAACAAAATGTCCTAGAAACACTTTGGAAAGATTGTCAAAGTCAGAAATTTTGAGCTTGATTTGAATTTGGTTTTCCAAAACTCTTTGGGGTATTAAACTGTAAAGAGAGAAAATCATATAGCAGAAAGATCACAGGATTAAAATCCTGAAACCTGGACCTTACACCCAAGAATCAGGTGGACAGTTTCTTTTTTTCTTTTAGACAGAGTCTCACTCTGTTGCCCAGGCTAGAGTGTTGTGACGTCATAACTCACAGCAACCTCAACCTCTCGGGCTTAACCAATCCTCTTGCCTCAGCCTCCTGAGTAGCTGGGACTACAGGTGCACATCAAAAAGCCCGGCTAGTTTTTCTATTTTTAGTAGAGACAGGGTCTTGCTCTTGCTCAGACTGGTCTCGAACTCCAGAGCTCAAGCAATCCACCCCACCTCTGCTTCAGAGTGCTAGGATTATAGTCACCATGCCCAGCCCACGTGGAGAAATAAATTAAAGATTTTAGGTCTCACTTTTACCATCTGTGAAATGAGAGACCTATTTTGCTAATCTACAAGTACCTTAGTCAGCTATCAAATTAGCCACTCTCAATGGCATGTGCCTGTAGTCCCAGCTACTTGGGAGGCTAAGGCAGGAGGATCACTTGAGGCTGGGAGCCTGAGGCTATAGAACACTGCGTTTTGTTTTGTTTTGATTTTTGAGACTATAGAGCATTTGATCATGCCTGTGAATAGCCACTACAGTGGATAATGTAGTAAGACCCTATGTCTTTTTAAGAAAAAACTAATTACATGACGTGCAGTTTGTTTCCCGGATTCATTTTTTACGTGTACACTGTGTCATTCAAAACCAGTTTCTTAGGATGTTTTTCCCACAGAGATAGATGTGCTAGAAGTTTTTTGTCCTCAATGAATTAGAAATAACTTGTTTTAGAAGAGCATACACACACACACACACACACACACACACATATATAATTTACTTGAATTTTTGGTATTTGTATTTGAAAAGAAGAACTAATGAACCAGAGCATCAGTAATATGGACAGCAGTTTGTTCCCTTCTTTAAGCACAGTACTTGATGGCCACGTAAAGTGGCCCAAAGGGCCTCCAGCCAAGGCAGCCTGCAGCAAGCACCAATATTCATTGCCTTCTGTCTATTGTGCCACATTTTCCGATCCATCCTTTTAAGTCTGTTATAAATTTTCAGGGTTGTCCACTTGCAGAAGATATTTGATCAGCATTTATGTATCCGATTTCAACTTATTTTTAAAAGGATTCGCTAACCATGAAACAAAGAAAATAGAAGGATGATTTTGTTTAGCATCAGCTTTCTGTTCTTTCTCAAACTTACCACGTTTTTCTTCTTAATCCTTAGAAACTGGGAATAAATAAGACTGATCCAAGCACCCTGACAGAAGAGGAAATGAGTCAGTTTGTCCGTCTCAACATCGACCCGTCCACCATCACCTGGCAGAGAGGTAGGTGCCGGGGGGACAGCAGGGGTTGACCGTGGGTGGGAGGGTGTGTTTGGTCAATTTCATAAATGCATAGTTTGACTCCTTCCTCTTGTCCTCAAAGCCCTTGCTTCATGATGTTGTTCCTGCCATCATTTTGCCATCCTTCCCCCTCGTCCTTGCCTCTATCTGGGCACAATGCCATCTACTCACCCCTCATCCAGATTTCAGAGGAAAATTACTTAGTTTTTCGTCCGTCTCTTCCTTGGCCTCTTGTCTCTGCATTTAAACAAAAGATTTAAAGCTAGTATCTTTCCTTTGTCCTGCTGTTCCTCCACGCACCATCCTCATTTCTGCCTTTCCATACCCTTAGCATGAGCTTTGGGCAGCTCTCTCATTAGGGTTTTTAATGCTAAGTTTCTGTTTCGAATCTGCTGTGTGCCTCCAGCTGTTTCTCCAGCATCCCTGTGCCACGTCAGACTCCTCCTGAGCTCCCCAACTCCCCGGCTCCCTTCTTGGCGTGACATCCCCATTCTCACCACCCTGTCCTTCATGTTGGTCAGTTAACCCCACGTGGAATGGCGCATAAACAAGTTATTTCTGATTCGTTGAGGAGAAAAAGAAGCACTGAATGTGGGGACCTGGAGCCCCCAGTGTTTCCCCTGCCTGCCACCAACCCACCACATGACCCTGCACAGTTCCCACCCTACAGGAATGTGGCAGGTGCACTTTGTGAACCCCAAGGCACTGCAGAAACATCGGATGGTTGTGTTCCTGGGCCTTCTCAGACCTGACTCTTCGCTTTAAGAGCGTATTTATCAGATTCTCGATTTATTTGTTTTTTTATTCTTATTTTATTTATTTATTTTTTTAAGAGATGGGATTTCTGCCAGGCGCCATGTCTCACGCTTGTAATCCTAGTATTGTGGTAGGCCGAGGCGGGTGGATCACCTGAGCTCAGGAGTTAGGAGATCAGCCTAAGCAAGAGTAAGACCCTGTCTCTGAAAACAGCCGGGTGTTGTGGCAGGCACCTGTAGTCCCAGCTACTTGGGAGGCTGAGGCAAGAGGATTGCTTGAGATCAAGAGTTTGAGGTTGCTGTGAGCTATGATGCCACAACACTCTACCAAGGGTGACAAAGTGATACTCTGTCTCCAAAACAAAAATAAAAATAAATAAATAAATAAATAAGACATAGGATCTGTTTCTGTTGCCCGGGCTGGAGTGCAGAGGCACCATCACAGCTCTCTGCAGCCTCAAACTCCTGGGCTCCAGCAACCTTCATGCCTCAGCCTCCCAATCAGCTAGGACTATAGCTGTGCCACTGCCCCCAGTTGATTTTTCAATTTTTGCAGAGACAGGATCTCATTATGTTGCCCAGGCTGGTCTTGAACTCCTGACTTCAGGGGATCATCCCTTCTTCGCATCCCAAAATGCTGGGATTAGAGAATTGAACCCCTGTACCCAGCCTGATGCTAAGTTGATAGCAGTTTCCTTCTGATAACTTATCTTTCTTCCATTTCCACCCCTCAGTGTAGAGGTTTATATTAACAGAGAGATTGTCATGTCGCTTTCTTGCTCAGATCCTGGGCGATAAAGTCACCTTTCCATAGCTTGGCATTCAGGGCCCCTGCAGCGAGGCTCCATTCCCTTTACCCCCAGTCTGCCTGCCAGGTGGAAGGGACCATCTTTGTCCCTCTGCCAACCTTTCCTGTGCCATCCCCATCCCAGCACCCTGTCTGGGCCAGTCCCTCCACTTGTAGCCCAGCTCTCACCTCTTCATGAAGCTTCCCTCCTGGGAATCCACTCAGCCAGTCTGTTAAGAATTTAGTGTTTTCACACAAACCGTGGAGAGACAAAGACCAGAGACAAGGTCTTGGCTCCACTGTTTATGAGTTACATAACTCTGGACAAGTTCCTTCTTCCATTTCCTCATCTGTGAAGTGGGACGGTCGTACCAGCCTCTACACCGGGACGCTCCACTGCGACTCGGATACTTTCTGTCCTGCCCAAATGCTCATCAGATGTCACTGTGGCAATAGTTGTATTATGTCATTTTTCTGTGTCTCTTTGTCTCCGAAATTAAATTAAAATCTCCTTGGACACTTTTCAGGATATAGTTTTCATTTAAAAATAAGTAATAATGCTATAGTGATTTTGGAAATGCCTCAAAAGAATAGAAACCATTATCTCACAATACCAATAAAACGTCTATATTCATAGTTTTTTTTTTTGTAGCTGAGTTTTGTGTGCAGCTGTAATTATAATTTAGGTGTTCAGATTTTATATCCTGTATTAGTTTCATTTATGTCCTCAGCACTTTGTATTTTGTTAGCTCTTTGTTGTAATGGCCATTTTAAATGGCTGTAGAAGATTCTTTTGTATGACAACTTACTTAAATAACCAACATTTTTAATAACTGACATGAGTATTTGCAGCATTTTATTGGGAATCCTATATATTTTTTCTTTTCTTTTTTTTTTTTAATTAAATCATAGATGTGTACATTAATGCAATCATGGGGTACAATGTGCTGATTTTATATACAATTTGAAATATTTTCATTGAACTGGTTAACATAGCTTTCACGGCATTTTCTTAGTTATTGTGTGCAGACATTTATATTCCGCATTTAGTAAGTTTCACCTGTACCCTTCTAAGATGCACCGTAGGTATGGACCCACTAATTACCCTCCCTCCACCCATCCTCCCCTCTCTCTTCCTCTCCCTGTCCCTTCCCCATATTCTTGTGCTGTAGTTGGGTTAGGCCTATCATATGAAAGCTATAAATTAGTTTCATAGTAGGGCTGAGTACATTGGATACTTTTTCTTCCATTCTTGAGATACTTTGCTAAGAAGAATATTTTCCAGCTCCATCCATGTAAACATGAAAGAGGTAAAGTCTCCATCTTTC
>CAUYRH010084869.1:0-29476 GCA_963574655.1 Perodicticus potto
GAGAGAAATTGGAGCATTTCTACAACTTTAAGTCTCTCCTCCATCCAGAAAGACAGAAGCTGAGAGTCGAGTCAGTGAACTCAGGAAGAGTTTGAGCAGAGTGAATACAGACTTCACCCCATAATCCGAATCCTGCCATGAGAGGCAGCAGAGCTCTGATGAGGCTCAGCTCCAGCTCCCTTCCTAGTCCGGCAAGTTACATAAATATTCTGAGCCTCAGTTTCCTCAGCTGTTAAGTTTTAAGGTTGTTGGGAGAAGTAGTTGAGGTATGAGAAGTGTTTAGCATAGTGTCTGGCACACAGTAAAAGTCAATAATTGCAGTGATGATCATCTTTATCATCCTAATTGTAACCATTATTGATACTTTTACTGTGCATTTGGAGTCACAATACTTAGGTTTGAGATCATGACCAAAATTTAGTTATTATGGGTGAAGGTCAAGGTGAAGGTATTTGGACCATTATGAGTACGAGTGTCCTAATCTCTAAAACAAGGCCAACAATAATAATTCTTTCAGAACAGGTAAGTAAATATTTACCACCCAGCACAGAATAGGCTTCAAATACATTTAATTAGAAGAAGACTCATAAAGCATAAGGAAGTCAGCTTAGGATCTTTCCTGCAAAGAAGGGTAATTTTATTATGTGGCAGGGAGTTACTTCATGGGATTTATTACCTCTGAAGTTGTGGATTAGTGCCTTAGTCAGGAATATTTCAGTTGCAAGTGAATAAATGCAGCCTGACTGGCTTGAGAAACTAGGGAACCCTAAGGGAGTCCAGCTTCAGGCACAGCTGGATCCAGACATTTCAACGATGGCATCTGTACCCTGTCTCTGCATCCCGGGTTCTCTTTTTCACGGTGCTGACTTCCTTTCCAGCCACCGTCAGCACTCAGCTTGCAACATTTCACAGCTTGCCTCAGAGAAAAGAGTATTACCATTTCTCCCTGGGCATGCAGCTCTTCTCCTAAAAGGACTGTTGTGTCACATGGTCGCCCTGGACCACAGACCAGATTGGATCTGGGTCACATACCCAGCCCTCTGGCTGGGTCTTTGGGACCTTTGATTGACAGTCCTATTGACATCAATGCAGGAGAACTGTTCCCATAAAACAAAGATGTGAGCAGTTACCAGAAGAAGGGAGAAGGCTTGCTGGCCAGGGAAATTTCAATAGCTGTTGACTAGAGTTAAAAATATGCTCTAAGTAAATCCCTGGATGACCTAATGCATCATCATAATGGGCTGCTAGTAGGGGTGGGATGCTTACAAGATTTCATTCAGCGGGTCACTCAGTGCCCTGGCAGGAAGGATTTCATGGGCTAGGTTCCTGTTGGACTATTTTGTCCTTTGCACATGGCTAGTCCCCAGCTTGCCTCTGGACCACACCCACAGCCTCACCCCTGCCTTCAAGGCAACCTTGGAGGCCAGATATGTCCCCTAGTGCTAAGGTGGTCCAGGCAGCATGTGTGTCTGAGGGGTGAAATTCATTCCTTGCTAAAATGAGTGTCTCGAGGGAATAGCATGCAATATGAATGACCCTGAAAAGAACGCTGGACTTGGAATCAGAGGCGCAGGGTCTGATGCCAGCCATGCTGCCTCCCAGCTGCGTGACCCTGGACACACCCCTGTCCTCGGCATCCTCCTCCACTAAATGAGGGGCTGGGCTAGATGCTCTCTGACGTCTCTTTCACTGCTGACATTCTGAGACTCTGTGAATGCTATTAAATTCATGAATCGGCTCCTTTGCCTGGAACAAGTCAGCTTAAAATACATGCAAATTGCACTAAGTATAGCTGTTCCCTTGCTGAGGAGGCAGCCTGGCATATTTACATAGTTTGAAATTGGCTGCTATGTGCCAAGGGTGGGGGAGCAGTGACAGACTCTGAGGCTGGGCTGGCAGCAGCTACCTCTAATGCAAGTAGGGTCCCAGACCTTTCCCAGCCTGGCCCGTTGTTAGCAGGGAGGGGGAAGGGAGATGCTGTGTACTGGAGCCTGTACGTGCCAGGATCCACTTTGGTGTTCACTGTCTAGTAGCTTATTCAATCCTCACAGCGGTCCTTGATAGCAAGTATTATTCTTGCCTTTTTAACCAATGAGAAAAGCAAGGGGCTGTGGGTGGCCTAAGGCCACATGGTTAGAAAAGTTGAGGTTAGGCTGACTCCAAAATCCATGCTGTTTCTACCCCAGGCCAGCAGTTTCCTCTTCACCCCAAGCTCTGCTGGATTCACTGTTCCCTGGCCATGCTCTTATTGGCCAATCTGAATCTTTGTTCATTCAGTAAATACGTGATGAGCCCATGGTGTGCTGGACTCTGTTCCAGGAATTCTGTGGTAATCAACATGAATGCAGTCTTAGGCCTCTGGTAGCTTATGTTCTAGTGGCAGAGTCAGAAAATAAACAGGTAAGTAAATAAATGAAATGAATTGCAGATTGTAATAAAGGCTCAAAAAAAGAAAAGAAAAGAAAAAGGAAAGCAAGGAGTGGAGATGCCAAGAACACTGAGCCTCCCTTAGATAGGAGGAGCTATTTAGGAGAGACCTGCCTGGGATGGTGACATCTAAGCTGGGAACAGAAGGCTGTCAGAGAAGGCTGAGCAGCAGCTCTGAGTAGTCTCAGCACCTTTTAAATTGGGTCACTTTGAGCAAGTCATTTATTGTTTCTGAGCTTCAGTCTCTTGGTGGTGGAGGTGATGATATCTCCTTGTGAGGACTGTAAACAGTGAATACAAAGCCCCCATTGCAATGTCTGGCAGGTAAAAAATGGACACTGTTTACTGTTAATGTCACTGCACTTTCTGATCATTACTTTGGGCAATGAGGCTGCATGATTGATCAATACCTAGCCCTCCATACCTAACCCCAAAGACCAGCAGGCCTAGTAGGGCAGATGCGGGTATCAGGTTAGGTATCAGGGTCCTGGTGCCAATCTTGGCTCTGCTGCCTGCTTCTTGGTGACCTTGGCAGGTTGGGGAACACATGGGGTCACTAGTTGATCATTCCTGTCTCCCAGGATGGTTGTAACACATCAGGGTATAAAAATGCTTTGCATAGCTCAGCTTAAATCCAGTTCTCCATCCAACCAGTGGCTTGACCTGAGCAAGTCTCTTTGTGTCTCTGGGTCACAGTTTCCTCATCTACCAAAAGGAAATAACAATACTCCCCTCTCCATTATTGTGAGGCTCAGGTGAGATTTGGAATGTGGGAGTACTCTAAGGGCTAGGAAGCAGGATGGCAGTGAAGTTGGCTGGGCCAGAGGTGGCAGAGGAAAGCTGGACCAGAGCTTCTCATTTTCTGAGAACCAGTGGGGAACACTGGGGCCCAGGGAAAGACAAGCTGGCCATGACAGATTGAAGGCAGGGACCATGTCTCTTGAGCTGCTCCTCCAAAGTACACTCCACAGAGTCAAATGACTCTTGCTGAGGTCAGTGTCTGGATCACTCATCCCAAGGAGACCTGTGTCGAGTTTGTACCTGTGTCTGCAGAACTAAAAAGAACAGAGGAAGGACCCTCCTGTGTGCCAGTGAATGCTCACACCAATGCTTCGCAGACAGGGTCCGTTACAGAGAGGTTAAGTAACTGGCTCAGGATCGCACAACTCGTAAATGAATTTCAGCTTTGGTCTGATTGATTTCCAAAGGCGGATCTCAGTTTTGTGAGCCTGATGCTTATACATTTTGTTTTTTTTTTTTTTGGAAGGGCGCTATTTAAGAAACATTTTATGAGAGCACAGCATTTGGTTTGTGAAAGTATATTTTTTTTAGAATGAGAAAAGAAGCAGCTTTGGAAGGGCCTATGCAAGGAGGGTCCTTGAGGCTCCTCCAAAAACCCTGCATGGCAAATAGCATAAGCATATGTTTTTTTCATAGAATTCTCTAAGGATCAACACTTCAGACCTGTTGGAAATTTCCTCCTCTTCTTAGCCCTTCATTTTCCAAGAGAAGGTACTGAAGTGTCTCATTTGGGACTAAGCTACTCTCACACATGAAACCCCCACCATGGGAGCGTGACATGTAGAAAACATCTGGGTCCGGGGCTTATGTACAGCACTTTCTAGGTGGATGAAACCTCTTTGAGACTGTTTTTCCATCTGTCAAAAGAGGATAATAATATTATACTTACTTGGAGGGCAGCACAGTATTGAATGTCAGGTTCAAACAATAAGCTGCACGTGTAAAAGCAGTATAAAGGGATAAAGGGGTACAGGGGCTGGGTGGTTCATGCCTGTGATCCCAGGCCTTTAGAAGTCTGAGGCAGGAGGATTGCTAGAGCCCAGGAGTTTGAGACCAGCCTGGGCAAGGTAGCAAGAACCCATAACTACAAAAATTTTTTAAAAATCAGCCAGGCCTGGTGGCATTTACCTGTAGTCTCAGCTGCCTGGGAGCTGAAGCAGAAGGATTGCTTGAGCCCAGGACTTTAAGGCTACAGTGAACTACGATTGCACCATTGCACTCCAGCCTAGAAAACGGAGTGAGACACTATCTCAAAAACAAACAACAAAAAAAAGTAAAGGACACAGGGCACAGTAAAGGAACATAAGAGCATTCTGGAGCAAGGATCGTTGCAGCTCCTATCTGAGAGGGTGGGTAGCACAGCTCATACCCAGCGTGCTTGATCAGGAAGCTGACTGGAGACCGTGAGGAGAGGAGATGGAGGAAGGTTAAAGGGAATTGCTAAGGGGTGAGGGTTGCTCCATGAGGCTGTTGAGACTGGGAGGAGCATGGGGTAAGGGGGTGGTCACATGACTCTGCTGATAAATGATGGATTATGGAGATAGTGCTGGACTGGGAGTCCAGTCTCCTGGATTCTTGGCTTTATCACCCACTTACTCTGGGCTCTTAAACAAGTGCCTTCCCATTTCTGGCCTCAGTCTTCCCACCTGTACAATGAGTCAGATGATCACCAAGCTCCCTTCCTGTTTCTGCTCTTATTTCTTCCCTGCTGATCCAGTTCACATAAGCTCCAAGAGAAGTTTTACAACAGGGTAGACATAAGGACTGTAAGTTATCTTTGGGAGAATCCTGGGAGAGGTAGCTATGGGCCTGGTGGGGAGGTTCTGGCTGGAAAATCAGTGTGACAGGCATTCTTGGGCGGGCCCTAATGGATTGTTTATGACCCTGTTTTGTGGCTGTAGAGAGATGCTGTGTCCCTGAACTTGGAGAATATCAAGAGGGAGCATAGGGAGGAAACTGAGGAAGGCACCTTATCATACAGTCTGGAGTTGTTGGTCCCTTTCTCTTTTCACTCTGATCTTAGGGGCAAGAGCTGAGCTTCTGTGCTCTGCAGGTCCCACCCCACCCAGGTCCCTGAGTGGTGTTTGAAAGTATAGTGTTGTATCATCCACAGCAAACCTGGGCACCTGGGATCAGCTTCCCTGGAGCACCCACTGTGTTCTTAGTTTGAGTAATGGGCATAGGCCCTAGTTTCTGGATCAACTCTCATAGCACCCCCAACACTACAGCTTCTGCCAGCTCCCCAAGAATCAGGTCCATTATTCACAGTCTTTCTCTTTTCCCAGGGGCCCTAGATGTTTAAGTCCCAGCAGGCTCAGTGCCCCAAATCCCATGGTCTGGTCTGGACCAGACCCTTCTCAGGCTCCCAGTGGCTAGTGGCAGGGCCAGCCAGGCCTGTTGGATGCGACCCAGGGTGCAGTGTGTGAGGCTAACTCCCTCTGACAAGCCTGGGAGCAACGCCCCAGGGGCTGGCCAAGCTGAAACCCAGGGGCACTCTTGCTGGTAGGGCAGCTGGTTGGATTGATCTCATAATTAAATCAGGGCCAGGCCTGGCTGGCCATCTGGGCTCTGACCTTTCTTGGGCCCTAGCCCTTGGCTCTCAGGATGGACCAGTGCTTGCCTTTGAGAAGGCAGAAGTAAAGTTTGTGGTTGGTTAGGGTGAGACAGTGTGGGGTCTCATGAGAGGGGCTGTCTTGATTTAGTCTGTGGCAAAGAAAAAGCCCCCTGCTCAGGGCTCAAGGGCTCAGTACTCAGTTCTCCATTGTTAGGACCATGGGGATGAGAAGGTGATAATTTTAGATGGACATCATGGGTAGGTGAACACTTGATCAGCCTCTTCCATGGATTTCTCCATCACAAGAAATGGTAGCTCCATTATATCAGGTGCTCAGGGCAAAACCCTGGAGTCATCCCAGAGGCTTTTGTTTTTCTTACACCACATATCCAGACCACCAGCACATCCCACTGGCTCTACCTTCAGTGTATACTCAGAGTCCAACTGCTTCCCACCGTGCAGTCTGTGGCTGCATGATTGTAATCCTTGGTGCCCAGATTCCATCCTTGCTCCCTACAGCCTGTTTAGAACATAGAAGCTGGGGTCATCTGAGAACAGCAAGTCCAGTGAAGTCTTTCTTCTGCTGAAAAGCCTCCTAGGCTTCCCACCTTACCCGCAGTACAGTCCAGAGTTCTTTCTGCAGCCTATAAGGTCCTACAAGATGTGCAAGTCCTCTCCCCAAACTTCCTGGCTTCATTTTCTGTTGCCTTCTACCTTGCTCATTCTGATCCAGCACACTGGCCTCAATGTATGCCTTCTCTTGCCTCTCCCCAAGGACTCTGCCCTTGAACTCCCTGAGCAAGGAATGAGCTTCCCACATAAATCTACATGGCTAACTCTCTGACTTCCTGAAGGTCTTTGCTTAGATGTCACCTTATCCAAGAGATCTCCTCTGCCCACCTTGCATAAAAATGTTACTGCTTTCACTCTCCATCTCCTCATCTTGCTTTGTTTTTCCAAACCATATTTTTTCCTCACTCTTCCCTAACCAGATTGTCAAGTTCAGGAAAGCATGATCTCTGTTTTAGTTACTGATATATAGACTTAGGCTAGCAGGGATGGGGATAAAATTCTTTGCATTCCCCATAAAATTGAGTGAGTTGCTGGAACATGATAGGGGCTTAAGTCATGTTGCCTGACTTAGCGTACCTCTGCCTTGCCAAATGCTGTGACCCTTGACTTCTTTTGAAGAAAAGCATGGTGCAATTGGCTTGACTGGCAACTTACTGTGTACCCTGAAGCAAGATACTGTCCCTCTCTGGGCCTCAATCCTTTCACCTATGAAATAAAGCAATTAGTCTAGTTGATCTCCAACACCCATTCCAGACAGTCCAAGATGCTATGGGTCTGAGCCTCCCCCTGCCTCACCTCATTCTTGGGAGGCAGCTATAGTAGAAGTTAAGCATGGACCAGGTGACAACAGACCTGAGTTCTCTTCTTTGTCTCCATCTGTGTGTTCTTGGCTGTGTGTTCTCTCAGCACCTTGAGTTTCCTTGTCTGTAAACATAGGATAATAATGCCTGCCCAAACAGCTGCCACCTAGATATATTGTGCAGGTCACTGGATGAGAAACTTCTCTGACGTATGGGTCATGAGTAACAGGAAGAGTTAGTAAGCATGGGCTTTGGAGCCAGATGGCCTGGGTTCAAATCCTGATTTTGAAGTTAAGTAAGCCTTCCCAGCCTCAGTTCTGTGTGGGGATAATTAGTGCCTTACACACAGGGTGGTTGTAAGGATTAAATTAGTGAATGTATGGAATGTGCTTAGAACAGGGGCTGGCACAGAGTATGTGTAGTATAAGCATTGGCTTGTATTTATTCGCTCACAGAACCATTCATTTATTCTTCACCCACTTAAAAAGAGCCTATTCATGTGCTACTATCGGGTCGGGGTTCATTTCCCTCCCTTACCCAATTAATTCTTCTGTTATGTTTTCCCCCTGGGGGTGGAGTGGACTCACGATGTGAGATTTTTTGACACAAGGTTGGCATCTTATTACCTCTGCTCCCCAAAGCCTAGCCCAGTGCAAGGCTCACAGCAGTGCTCTGCAGATGTTCATTGAATGAATTAAAGAGCTTACCAACAGGGAAGTTAAATTTATTAAATACTGATTACCCTTCAGCTCCCTGAGAGATATGTACTCTGAGGTCCTTCTCACACAAAACTCCTCGAGGTGGGTGAAATCACCCCATTTTGTAAGAAGTTGGGAGTCAATGACCTCAGTTACTCAGACAGAAGGCCAGAACTGGGGTCCCAAGGCAGACCTGGGCCAGAGCAGGGGCTCCCTGCTTCATGGGCATGTCCTCCCCCAGAACAGAAGGTAGCATTGAGGGCACTTACTTGGTGCTAGGCACTATGTTGGGTGACTTCCAACCCACACTTTGCCCTCAGGCTACCCTGGGAGGAGCATCTATCCCTGCCCCTTCCTTTGCTTATAAAGGTGGACACTGGGTCAGCTTGCAGAGGGAGGAAGAAAGTAGCCCTGAAGGCAATCCCTTTGTCCACTTCCTGGATCCTGAAAATTCAAGGAGAAGAGGGGGCCTAGGGCAGGAGCTCAGAGCTCCCAGGCTTTTTCCCTTTCTCACTCTCAGGAGCTGAGGCCCAAGAGAGGACAGCTTTTTCAGGAACTTTTAATAGAGCTATTGCTCATTCACACTTTGCAGCCTCGTGAATCCTATTGATAAAAATACCCGAGGGGGTGATCCTATTCCATTACACCTCATAATTCCCAGGCTTCCTGATTGTCCCCTAGGTGCCTCATTCCTACTTTCTTGGAGGCTCCCAGAGACCAAAGGTTGGGGACAGAGTTGGAGTCTGTGGTGACTTTTGCTGCAATGTCTGTCACTATGAAAGCCAGCTGAGTGCTGACCCCACCAGGGTGGTGGCTGTGGTTTCAGACCAAGGTACACTAGTGAGGTCTCTTCAGAAGGACAGATCCAATAGGCCATGTATGAGAGAGAATTTATCAGGGGAAAATGGGTCACACAATCATGAAGGCAAAGTCCCCAAATAGGCTATCTGTAAGCAGGAGGACCAGAGAGGCTGGCCGTGTGGCATCCAGGAAGGCCAGTAGCCTGGCCAGTCCAAATCCAAAGACCTTACAACCAATAAAGCTGCAGTGAAGACCCCAGTCTGAGGGAAAAGGTCTGAAAGCCCCTGAAAGGACACACAGGTGCAAGTCCCAGAGTCCAAAAACCTCAAAACCTGGAGTTTGGTTTCCAAGGACAGGAGGAGAAAAAGATGTTCTGCTCCAGAAGGGAGAGAGAGGGTGGGAAGAAGCCATGTAAGCTAAGTGGCCCCCTTCTTTTGCCTGCTTGGTCTCAGCCACACTCCCAGCCCACGGGAGGGTGCCACCCCTGTTTAGAGTGTGGGTCTTCCTCTCTCGGTCCACTGACTCAGGCCATTCTCCTCTGGAAGCACCCTCAGCAGCAAGACTTCCCCAGCCATCGAGGCATCCCTCAGTGCAGTCAAGTTGAGACCTAATGTTCCCCATCACAGTGGCTTCTAGCTGAAGAGATCTGAAGTGTAGATTTGCCTCTCATTAGCTGTGTGAGTATGGCAATAATTACTTTGCATCCATGAGCCTCGATTTTCTCATCCAAAAACTGAGATAGTGACTATGATCTCATGGAGTTACTGCAGGAGTCTGATGTGATAGCTTTCAAGGGTCAAAGGCCCAAGGTAAGGTGAAGAATGATGGGTCTTTTTTTTTCTTGAGGCAGAGTCTCATTTTTGCCCAGGATAGAGTGCTCTGTGGTATCAGCCTACCTCATAGGAAACTCAAATTTCTGGATTCAAATGATCTTGCTGCCTCAGCCTTCGGAATAGTGGGACTACAGGTGCCTACCACCATGTTCAGCTAAGTTTTCTGTCTTTTTAGTCTCACTCTTGCTCTGGCTGGTCTTGAACTCCTGAGCTCAAGTGATCCTCTTGCCTTAGTTCTCCCAGAGTGCTAGGATTATGGGCACGAGCCACCACTCCTGGCCAGTCCTAGGACTTCATGAGTATTGGTTTGAATATGTTCATGTGCGTGTCTTTCCAGAGGTGTGTCTCTCCCTCAGGCACTCTTGGCAGGAGGAGAAGGCGAGCTCTATTGAGCCACAGCTACCATGTGAAGCACCTTGGGTGGGAAGGGCACTAGGAGATGGGGGAGCAGAACTTGGGGAGGGAGACAGTGTTTCTGGAAGTTCTGGTTCCACCTGGAGCAAGGATGCTGGGCATGCCAAGGTCTCCATGGATGGGCTGTGGAATATGTAGGCAAGGTACCTGATACCTATTGTAACAGATGTATGGCACCTTGACCATGGGCCATTAACTCAGGTAAGTCAGAGCAGCTGCACCTGAAGGCCAATCTGATTCCAGAAGTTGAGATTAGAGGTCTTTTGTAGAGCCAGAGTGAGATACAAGGGAAAGGGGATCCAAGATTGTGGCCATAGGTCTGCTTTCCCAATGACATGGATATCTTGGCCACCACTGTGACTACCTGAGCCTTGGCTAGTGTTCAGCTTGGAATAGATACAAGGCTAAAGAGCTTTGATCTTTTCTTGATAAGTCAGTGATTTGTGAGAGTGTTATTTCCTGACTTAAGTGTGTGTGTGTGGTGGCCTAAGGGAAAAAAAGGGAGAAGATAATGAGAGCTGACAATCAGATTGAGAAATGCCCTAGTCCATGATCAAAAAGATGCAGACACACCTTATTTGCACATCATTTAAATAGCATTAATTTCATGTCAAAATATGTGGTCCTCCTTGACTGCTGTGCTAAAAGACCTTGGGGAGATTTTAGGTCTAGATTCTGGGGCCTGAGACCCAGATACAGCTATTGCAAAAGGGACAGGTTAATGAAAAGAAAAGTCTTGGGGCAGGAGCTCTGTGTCAGCCACTAAGTCATTGAGGGTGAATTTCTGTCTTCCCCTCTTGTCTGGAAGACCCACAACAGAGTATTCTAAGCACCAGGTGTAGAAATATTTTTTGAATAAATGATTTTTTTGAATAAGTGAAATTGACTCTGGGACAATTACTTTTCCTTCCTGGACGTTGGAGAGATGAGTGGTCTAAGTTTGATCAGTAGTTTTAATGTGGGGGGCTATGGACAGAAAAATGACCATACTTTAACATATCATAATTTGGGGAGGTTTCTAGACTCTCTGGAGTTAATCTGTGTACTCCTTGGCCCAGGAACCCCTGGACCAGAAAAGATTGAAAACGCTTTGACTGTTTCTTGTACCCTCAACGAATCTCCAACAATTAAAAAAAAAAGAAAAGAAAAGAAAAAGAAAACGCTTCAATTTTTCCTTCTCACTCTGGGTATCAGAATCCCGGGATCTTTAGGGTCTGGGAATCCAAGAAAGAGACACATTCATGTATTTTTATTAGGCTCCTACTAAGCACCATGCGCTCATTTAATCTTCACAGGATAAGGTAGGCATTGTGATTCCTTTTATAGAAGGTTCAAACAGATATGCCCCAGGGTCACAGAGCTGATGAGCAACGAAGCTGGGGTTCAACCCAAGCCTTTGGCTCTAGGGCTGTTCTCTCTCTCGAGGGTTATTTTTGTTTCTTCAGTTGTATCAATTCAGCTTTGCTCCTCCTGTCCACAGCATGGGCCCCTGGACTAGGAGGAATCTCCCCCATATGCCCACCTCATCAAGCACCCCCTTCTTGATTGGGAGTTACTGGCCCAGGGCTCTGGACTTTGTGGTGGAGAATGTACGTGGCAGATGCCACAAGCTGGGAGGGGAAGGATTAGTGTGCATAAATGACATGGATGTTCTACACTTGAACTAGCCAAGCTCCCCCTAAAGTAGAGAGAGGAATGAGAACCTTTTCAGGCATGGTGCATGCCTGTAGTCCCAGCTACTCAGGAGGCCGAGACTGGAGGATCACTTGGCTCAGGAGTTCAAATCCAGTCTGGACAACATAGCAAAACCCCATCTTTAAAAAAAAAAGAATGAAGACGTTGATATTGTAGCTTCCACACATCCCTGCTCCATTTCCCTCGCTTTCCCCCTCACTTTTACCTAACAAGATCTAACCTTATTTACCGAACAAGATCTAAACAGCCAGGAACAGACAAAACTCTCCCCATTTCTCACCCCTGAGCTCCTTGGAGGTAGGAGTTTCATGTCTAGCAGGAAAAAACGGCAGGAAGAAAGCCTGGGAGCCTGTCTCAGTTTGCCATTTCTTTGGAGCAAGAAGCTCCACCCCATCAGTCAGCTTAGGGCTATTCCGCAGAGGCCTAGAGCTCTTTTACGTGGTTCACTGTACCCACCCATGCTAGAGGAAATACCCAGCTGCTGCTATAGCAATTGTCCCATATGGTTCTTGTCTCTTTATTACCCTTTCTGTTGTCACGTCTGTTCCTGCTGCCCAGAAACTCATCCTGGTGAAGATGAGATCATGGTGGAGAGAGCGGCTACTTTGGTTGGTCAGTTTTCTAGGGGCAGAGCGTGGCAGACTGGAGGCATAAAGCTGGAGACCTTTAATAAGAGACTTGTGTTGGGGAGGGGCCAGGGGTGAGGGTGGGTATGGGTGGGGATGGGTAAGGCTGGAATCTGCCTGTGGTGTCTGAGGACAAGGACTTCCCTGTGGTCATATGGCACTATGGCTTCTCTGGAGCCTCTTGAATGCTGGGGAGTCTGGCTACAGTAGCCCTCAGATTCTTCAGACACGGTGCCTCAGCAGTGTGTGTGTGTCAGGACCCCCTTGGAGACAGGCCCCTCTTCTTAGGAAGGCAAAGGTAGGTGTTTTTCTCCCTCATGGTTGATCCAGAGCCCCGGGCACAAGCAGTCATGGACAGAAGTTAGGTGGGTTTGAGGACAAGGCCTGCAAGGTGGGTGCAGCTGCAGTTAAAGGACTCTTAGACTGCCTCTGGCCTTCAAACTGTGTCTTCCCTCCCTGCCCATCCCCCAGCTCTGCAGAACATACAGGAAGTGCTGATGCAATGAGGGAGGAAGTCGCAAACACACCTGCCCCTCACCCTCATGCCCTGTATTAGCCTTTCATCTTAACCAGGGCTCTGAGTCAAGGGCAGGTGAGCACACTCCCAAGATGGTCCCTGATGCATCCAGGAGGGCCCTTTGCCATCCTATCCTGCTGTCTGGCTGGGCCCTCCTGTCTTTCTCAGAGACAGACATGTGGGTGAGGTGGGCACATTTGCATGTTGTAGGGATGATAATCCAAGGAGTCAAGGAGAAGGCGGAACCCATCAGTGTCTGTCAAAAATTTTATTTTCTTCATTTCACACAGAATGATGTTAAAATAAATCCTCAGTAATATATATTTATATACTTATTTACTTGTGTCAATATTTACAAAAAACTGTGGAGCTCTATGAAGTCTATGTACACCCATAATCAGGTGGACAGGCAATGCTCATTGAGGCACATATGTACACATATATGTATAACCTATGTACAAATATCAGACCCTACTGACACAGGAACTCTCAGCTGCAGAAGTCCTGGGTGGGGCAGTGTTGGTGGGGCTGAAAGCTTCCAGAATATGTCAGCAAGAATGATAATATCAATATATCCTGTGCAATGTAGTTAAGCTGGTGTCTAAATTTTCATGAAGCAAACAAATAGTTAAATGACTCCCAACTCCCATGAATTTTCCCCACAAGTCCTGCTCCGCCTTCAGCTCCCATTGGTCCCCAGCCTCTCATCACCATGGAGACCCTAGTTCCCTTTCAGCATCATCCTTACGAAGCTTTACCATCAGCGGTGGAGTTCCTTCTGCTATTGATCCCAAAGAGGCTTATTTATCTGCCGCTCTGAGTTTTCAGCAGTTATTAGAGAGACAAGATATGGGAAGGCAGCTGCAAAATCATGCACAAACATCAAGGAGGCCAGGGCAGACCTTAACTATAGTCTGTGCTGCGTGAGCCTAAGTGGGCAGCAGCCATTTCCATGATATGTATATGTAATATATAAAATCTCCATAGACAGCCTGTTTAAGCACATAAGCACACAGGTCTGGCAAAGGAAATAGCATCTTTCACTCATGAGCTTTACAGCTATGTCCCTGAAGAAAACTTAAGAATCTTCAGCTGGCTGGCACCATTAATCCTGACTGTTCCGAGATTACCCTTAGTGGAAAGAGGGGTGCAGGGATGCAGAAAACCAGGAAGAGGCCAGTTTGGCTGGGATATTGTTTGCTCAGCAGGCTAGAGCTCGATCATGGGACTTTCCAGCTTCCTGGGGCCCTTCAAAAGAAGGAACCATCCAAGCACGACAACAAAAGGAAACTGGGTCGCTGGATCCCACGTGAAGGCAGAACTGGGGCAAGCACAGAGCATGTTCAAACCCTCAGGAGCTAAGACTCGGCCTCGCCAAAGCCCAGCCAGGCCTCTCTTGTTTTCTATCCCATTTATTAGCCTAGAGCTGGTTTGCTCCTTTCCAGCTCCACCTGGCTGGTCAAAGTCTTTGCCCTACCCTTCGTAAGTTAAAAAGGCAGCAATTTTAGCAGCTGACATGTTTGGTACCAAAGTGAGCCTCTGAATATTCTCTTCCTCCCAGCTCCTCCTCTTGCTTTTTCTAGCAGCCCAGAGTGTTTATGCACTCATACAAACAAGACAGTCAGCGTCTAGGGAATCATTTCCAAGGAGAACCAGGGCTTAGAGGCCTCTCATGAGCACTGAGAAGAGGCCCAGGACTGAGTCCTCTGGATAGCTACCAGCAGTCCTACCATCACCGCTCTCGATGATCTCGCTGCTGCAGCAGCTGTCCACATTATTATGTAATCACACCTGCCCTGTGCATCCATCAGTGTAATGATGCAGGGAGTTCTCAGCTGCAAACTCATCTGGAACAGATCTGACTATTTTAGGGCGTGCAAAGGAGGACAAAAAGTTATGCCAGTTTCCACGTGGAGGTTCATGTAGCATAAGAAGTAGCCATCCAGACGGGCTGCCCAAACTGCCCCAGTTTACCATCCGGTCATGCCAAATCTGGATTATGGGTTTCTACTGCCTAAGCTTGGCCAGACTAAAGGGCTTCTGGGAGTGTGAGGAGATGGCAGACACCCCTGCATCATCTCCATTGCTTCAGATACTAGTGAAGAATCTCTCTTTCCCACCCCATCCGGATAGAATGCACAGTCAAATGCAGGAGGTAAAGCTGAAAGAAACTGCCTCCCTTGGGTCTAACACACTGGCAGGCAAGAGGGAGAATGAAAGCACGTTTCAGCTTGCACCCAGCTGTTTCTTAAGTGATGCATACAGCTCACCTCCAAAGAGCCACTGAATTACAGCTGCTCACACCCTTTACCCAGGTTTGGTCAGAATCAACAACAGAATGGGGTTGTTAGTTCCATTGATTGCCCCAGCTTCAACTTCCATGTAGTAGAGACATCCTTTAGTTCTTCACTAGAAACTTTACTTTCAGATCTCATGACACTCAAACCTAGGGTACCACCAATGACAGAGAGAATGCTAAATAGGCCAGTCCTTTGCCATGTCTTCAAGCTTTCCACTCCCCTCCAAAGCTACAAAATTTGGAAATACTTTTATGGTCCTCCGTGATGAGGTTACAGCCAACCAGGGCAGACAGAAGAAAGGCTAAAGCACCTGGCGGTTAGATCAGACTTCCCTTTCACCCCTGAGTCAGGCAGCCCCCTGGGAGGGAAAGGAAAGGGGTGATCCTGGAGCCTGTTCTTCTGTTACGAAAGACTAGCCTTCTAGAGAGGTCTCTAAGTAGAAGAAAAAGAGAGGACCTGGAGAGGTGGAAGAATGCAAAGGAAAGTCATTTAAAAAATTCAGATAAATGCAGTTTATTCCTTGGATTGCCAAATTTATTCCATATGAGTGAAATTGAGGGAATTGGTCAATATATAATAGTGTAATTTTTTGAAATAATGGTGTACATATATACATATACTATACATATATATACAAACAGATATATGTATATATGGAAAACCTCTAATAGTTCAAGATCAACTAACCAAAACCTTGATTGACAAGATTTATGCTTTCTTACTATACTTTCAGTAGAAAGAGGCAAATGACAGCAAGGGCGCTATTTGATAAGCCAGGATGCACCCTCATGGCCCACTTCCAGGTCTGTCTTGCAGCCAAGAGCCATTCTGCCTGTCTCTTTGGTCTTCTCCATCTCCATGTCTGTACAATAGCACTGAGGTTTAGAAAGTTGATCCTGAGCAATGCAAGGTCTTCTGTCATCTTCAAAAGTCTACTTACTAAGGCAGGAAAGTTTATGCTAACCTACTTAGGAAATATTTTCTTCAATAACAAAGGTTGAACTAGATGTGTTTTCCCATTCCTACTCAACCAGAATTGTAAAGCAACCAGGACGTTCCCTTCCCTGAGGTTTCCCTGTCAGTAAAATGAGGTCTTGCTGTACACATGTGTAAAGCAAGGTAGAGGAGAAAAGGAATGGGATGGGGCCCTGGGGTTGCCAACCTTCCCTGATTGTCTGGTCTGAAAATTTAACCTCACAGATGTTCCAGGAAAGGGACTCTTCTGAAGCTCCTAGTTATGTGTGCAAATATTTGTGCAGCTGCACACCAGAGCAGCTGCACACCTAACCACCCACTCTTTTATCCCTGTAGGCCTCTACCCAAACCCATAAGAACTTGCTTCCTTCCAAGTTCTTATAGAGTTCTTTTGGATGAGCCAGTCAGCTTATTTTGAAGGAGAGTCAGAGGGCAATCCCCAAATCCACCTAGGCGACTGATGCCAGGTGCAAATCTCCAGACCACATTCCCTCAGCATCCAGCTCCCTGGGGAATGGGGGAATGACAGCAAAAGGCTCAAGTAATGGCTTTTAGTGCATGGAAATGATCTGTAGTGGCTCAGGATGCTTTATCTTATCTATTGGTAAGCACTTTCCTGTGGGCTTCCATTATACCCTGCCAGACTCACAGAAAGTTAACAAGATGGGTTTTGAGCTGAGTGTGAGTTTGAGCTGGCATGAGGTCAAATTCAAAGTTTCAGTGCCTAGAGGTTGTGAGGATGCTGTGTGAGAGCAGGCAGGAAGGGGGAGGCGGAGATACCCAGAGACAGGTAGGTACACACAGGAAAGGGACAGAGCGACAAAGGCTTCTCACAGGCCTTCCTTCTGTGTACGCTGCAACTCTGTGTGCATGTCCATTCCAGAAGAAGGTGAGACCTCAGAGGACAGGAGTCAAGTGAACATGTGGGAAGAAGAGGGAGAACTACAGAGACTGCAAATGAATGCCCAGAAGTCAAGGGCATTATCTGATAATCCAGGTACTATCTGTCACTTCTCAGTCCTGAGAGCAAGATTTTGAAAAGAGCTATTGCTAAAGAAAACAGTCACTATTAATTTTATTGCACTTTTCCTCTTTAAAAATATTCAAGCACAAACTATGAGAGATGAAGCTGACATTAGGTAGGAAGGGAAGCAGAGAGGGAACAGTGAACTAGATTAGTTCGTGGAAGAGATCAGCTTATAAGGGATTCTCCACCTCCACTTGTCCCTACTTACTGCTTTAAGGAGGGGAACAGGGCTGGTCTCAACTGGGCTAAGTCTGAAGATACAGATGATAGTCACAACAGCTACCGAGACAGCTCCCAGCATCTACCTCTCTGCTGGTTGGCTCAGGTGACTAATGATGGTAATGACGCTAGGTCATGAGTTCAAACCTGGCAATGAAGACCTTGCCAAGGCTGGGGGAATCTTTGTTGTGTAACCAAAGAGCACCCTGGACATGATAGCCCTCTCAGATCAAGCATGCATCACCCAGAGGCAGGTGGTTATGACAATGGCCACCGGGAGAGTCCTGGAGTCCAGAGTTTAGCACCATCATCCCCTCTCCTGGGTAAACAAGTCAAAGCATTGTGTTTCCTTGCCTGTCATGGGTGGAGGGTAGTGGTGCCACCTCTATATGCATTTTAAACACTGTTCTATAGTGTCCTTTGGGGGAAAGTTAGCCTCTACTTCTCTTCACTATGGTGGGCAGTGCTGAGCCGCCACCCTGAGCCTCTTCAGAGGGTGCTGTTCTCTCTTGACACTCGACATGTCAACTGATAATTTATGGCTGACCATGAGGAAGTTGGCCAAAGGCTTCACTACAATGTAGGGAAGAACCAGGGAGAACAGATGGGACAAGCTAGTCCTGAAGCCCTCCACACGTGAGGCAGCCACATGATGAACACCCAGGGCTCAGGCCATCGCAGCTTTCATGGTGCTCTTTCCACACCAGGCCAATGGAGCCTGGAAGCCTGCTCCCTTGGGATCCCCTTTAAAAGGCTAACCTCCTGGTGGTATGCCAATGCCATCCTTAGAAGCCGAGCTGAGAGGGACAGGGATAACCAGAGAGGAAAGACGAGAGCTTGTCAATTATCACTGAAGTTCCAGAAAGTGCACAGCCTTAATCACGTTCTTAAAATTTGGCCAGCTGAGTTAGTCTCTCTTCCTGAGAACCTCTCCACCTTTCCAGGGCTTCTTTCCTTCAGACTCCTCAAAACTCCAATTTTCTGGAAGTCTGAGCCCCCGGAGGCACCTGATGAAGCTAAAGGGAAAATTGGCATCTTGATTGGGAAACATAAGTTTGAGTGTGTGCAGTAAATGCACAAGTGTTGGACCTATATTCTTTCCCTGCTGGTCATTACTTCCTCTGTGGGGACTGGGAGCTGAGACCCTCATTAGGAGGGAAGACAGAGACACACCTGGGATGGCCACAGGAGTGGGGACTGTAAGGCCTGATCTGAGGTCTGACTACAACTCCTAACTTCCACTTCAGGTGAAGAAGCCTTTGCCAAAGCGCACTCAGCTCTCAGCTCGCCTACTTGTGGGAAGAACCACCTCCAAGAGGAATCCAAAACGGTGGGCGATCTTAGAAAGCATTTACGTCTGGGCTTAGAATATACAACACAAATTAGACCTAAAAACTGTTGTTTGCTTGTTTCGTCTTAGGTTTATGTTCTCAATCACATTTTACTGAAGATGAATTGGGTTGCTGCTTCCTCCGGGCACAGCAATTGGACAGGAGGCAGGGCATGAGGGAGCCCCAGCATGTCTGGAACTGAACACAACACCCACAGAGAAGAAGCAGGAGTTGATCCCATTGTGCCTGAGCACAAGTGAAATGCCACAAGCAAGTAAAAGCAGCTCATTTTAAGAGACAAGTCTGTGTAGGGTCTCGACTTCCTGACCCAGCCCACAATAAAACTGCTGAGGATGGAGGAGCAATAGGATCTGTGGACTTGATGTTGGGACCATCCTCACTGTGCTTCTAGGCCCAGGATCCTGCAATTTCTTGAACCATCACTGCTTTTAAGAGATGAACTCAAAGATCTTAGGTGCTGGGAGTAGGGGAGCCTAGGCTACTGGGAGGTCTGTGTGGGTTTTTATTAAAGGAAGGGCCATGGCAAGGGGGTTTATATCAACCCCAGGTCCTTTCTCAGCCTGCACCTGGGTTTCTGGTGGGAAGAAGACGAATAGGTAGAAACCCCATGAGGTTCCTGGTTGTAATCAGAAATCTGCTTGACATGGTGGCCCATCTTTCTGCTTGAAACCTCATGGATTACTTCTCAGGACTGAAATCTGGAGGTGAGAGAAGAGACTAGAGAAAGAGATTCCTTGAGAAAGACATTGAGGGATACAGACACAGGCTAGGGAAAGGTGATTAAATCTGACCTTTTATTTGCACCCATTAATTTATGACTGTGAGAGCAGAGAGATGGATCTATGTCCGCATTTCCTGTGTAGTGTGTGTATACGTTCTTAGGCATGTGCCGTATCTTGTATGCCTAGTATAAGTGAATGCATTGTGCATTATACACTGAATATGTATTTTGTGTGCAGAAAAAAAGGTATTCTTTGTATATTTTGTATGCATATCCATTGCGTCCATGTAGTTTTTGTGTATCTTGCATCTGAGTTGCTGGTTGTGTATTTATGTATTTATATGTGGAAGAGCCATATGTGGTTGGTCTTTTGTGTTTGTTCTGCGTTGGTAAGTACATTCTGTGTCTATGCTAAAGGTGAAGATTTTGTTTATAGTTATAAACATATTTCTGTGTCTGCACTTTAATTTCACCTGTGTGTATTTTGCATGTATGTTGTATGTTTTGCATTTGTGTGTGGCAATGGTGTATCTATGTATTTGTGGTGGATGTGTATGTGTGTGTGTGTGAACACTTTATAGTCAGGCAAAGGACACCGTGATATCTACCCCCGACCCAGGCCTCAGATATGGGTAGATTGACCTTCAATTTTTCCAAAGTCTCTGTCTCTCCCATCCCATGCCTTGGAAATTCAGCACCACCTCCCATGAAGAAGAGGAAGAGAAGCATGGAGGCTTTGTGCTGGGCACGGGATATCCTGTAGACACCTGGGGATGTGGGTGACCAGGAACTAATGAGCACCCTGGGCCTAGCACCCTGAGCTGGTGTCCCACCCCCCAAGACAACTTTAAGTGCTAACTAGGCAGCAGTGAGACCTTGGCTGGAGCCCCCACTGGACAGCCTGACCACTACAATTCACTTTCTGGGAAATTTAAGCCACTAGGTCAAAAGGCAAAGAATCCCAGTTGGATGAGGTAAAAGCCCCCTCTTCCCCCTGGAACCCACCCCAAGGACAACTCATCTCCCCCCTTTAGGCTATATAGTACTTATTTGCTCTCTACCTGTTCTGGGGGTTGGGAGATGATTCTTTGCCCATCCTTTGGTTCTTTCTAAAAGCAGCTCTGGTTGCCAGTTTAATAAGGACAGGGTTTGAATCTGGCAATCAAAATGGTACCTTTGGATCATCTAGGGACTCTATCCCTTGGTCCTGGACCTCAGAAATTCCTACATAGAGGAAGCTCCATTTAAGTCCAGATTAGTGGAATTTGGTCCCAAGGAGTCCTACTCCTTGGTGTCCTTAGTTTTAAAGCAGAGCATCCATTCTGGCTCCTTAGGGAAAAGTTCATGAAAGAGATAGATGCAGGACCAAGGGATAATAAAAAATCAAATGATGTGGGGAAAGATGAGAGTGGAGATGATTAACAAGATGGACTATAGAGAGCAGGCCCGGGGTGGTCCAGCCCAGGACTGCTGGAACTGTGAGGGCCACGGGGCCCTTGTGCACTCATTAAGACAAGCTTCAGCCATGGGAAACTGAAGCTGCAGCACATGAAGGGCAGAAAGACAATTCTAACGTCTAGGAATCCATGGAGACTGGAGTGTCTGAGGCAATGGCAGCAAACCCAGGCCCAGTGGGATTACCAATGAGACACATTAACCTGTTAGGCCTCTCAGATAGCCGACCCACCAAGCAGTGGATTTGCTCCTGACCCTGAACTCCAGAGAATGAGTATACATATATATATGTGTGTGTGTGTGTGTGTGTGTGTGTGTGTGTGTATGTACATATGTACACATATATACACACACACACTCTAGTGCACATAGTCAAATACATGCATAAATTGCCCTGTGTCAAAAATATTGCATAAGCTTATACAATGTTCAAATGCAATTTTTCCTATAGCTAGCTATGTAGAGGAATGCATGAAAGAGAGATACTCGATATATATTTATATACATTGGATCCACAGACCCGATGCCCTGATCAGGGTATAGTCACACCCACGACTAGGTTAACTCCTAAGGTGTGGTCATGTGAGGCGTTCAGATGCTGCTTTCCCTGCTCACTCTCCTGGCTTTGTAGAGGTCTGTACTTACATTTGGAAGAACAAGAATGGGTGGGCTGGGAGGCGGGGGCCAGAAGTTTTGGTTCCCTTCTAAATAGTCTACTTTTTCTCCTGATAGAAGACTTTTGCCTTCCAATGGGGGAAACATTCCAAGGCTACTAATACTCTAAATATTAATACTGTGTAGGCTACTAGGAAAATAGGTTATCTCCTGTGTTTTAAATATTGAGTCATGCAACAAACACCCATGCAGCTCTATTGCATCACTGGTAAATTTCACCGCAATGTCAGTGTAGCTGGCCACATCACTAGGAAAGCAGATGTCTGTACATTCCAGTATAGAGGAAGAAATCAGACATGTTTTTGTGACCCTGAAGCCTGCAAAAGTGGTGAAATCTGAAGCTGAGAGGTTCCTTGGTTTGTTAGCTTCTCCCCATTGGCCTAAGAAAACAAATGTAAAACTTGACAACTCATATTCGTTCACACTAACTATCCCTCCTCCCTGGGCTTCCCTCGCATCGACACTGCAGAGAAAAAGCAGAATGCAGCATTTTCCGTTACGAAACACAAGCCTCCGGAGCATCCACTTGGCAACTGCAATTCACAAACCCCAGCCTGTGACACAGAAAGTAATTTCAACACACAGGACTGTGTGTTCTTTTCAATGCAAAAATGGGAATGACCTTTTGAATTATCACCAGAGCTGTGAAGCTAAGTCATGATGGTGTTCTTCTTTAAAGGGGAGGGTGGGTTCGAATGGGGTGGTGGGATTGGGGAAAGGGAGTGCACCTCCTGGGTGTTGTGTTTTTTTAATTAGGAAGGAAAAGTGGCAATGACATGGTAGACGGTGTATTGGATATGAGATGGCCTCGCTGTGTCTTTCTGAAATCCTGGCTTGATAGGTGACTCCTGCCTTTGGAAACCCAGAAGCCAGTGATGAGGATTTGCATGAAAGCCGTGATAGATATTCTGTGTTCTAAATCAAAAATCAAAAAATCAAAAGTCACTTGCACGACTATTGCTTTCCATGCAGAACCAGATACACGCTGTAGAACACACTGACTACAATGCAGGCTATTATGCAATATCTGCATTAGTTCCACCGAGCTGTGAGTATGTTAATAGGTTTCAATCAGACATCAGTTAACATTTTGGTAATATTCACATAGTTTGTGTTAGCCAAGGTGCAGTTGGCTGTTTTCAAGTTTTCCTCTCTAAAGTCCTCGTTACTATTGTTTACCCCCTCCTGGATCTCCATGTAATCAGACTTACTAATGGTAGAGGCACTTCTACTTTTCTTTAGGTCAGGGGAGGATGGGATCTTTGGACAGCTTGTCACTTGCAAGTACTGGGCCTGCTCCTCTCCCTCTGTCTCCCGGTGGTAGAAGTAGTTGAAATTGGATACAATGACAGGGACCGGTAAGGCAATGGTTAACACACCTGCAATAGCACACAGGGAACCCACTATCTTTCCCCCAATGGTAGTTGGAACCATATCTCCATAGCCTACAGTTGTCATGGAGACGACTGCCCACCAGAAGGCATCCGGGATGCTGTGGAACTGGGAGTCTCGCTCATCAGCCTCTGCAAAATAGACAGCACTAGAGAAAAGGATGACCCCAATGAAGAGGAAGAATATCAGGAGGCCCAATTCTCTCATGCTGGCTTTGAGGGTTTGACCTAGGATCTGGAGACCTTTGGAGTGTCTGGACAACTTGAAAATCCTAAAGACTCTTACCAACCGGATGACACGGAGGATGGCCAGTGACATGGCCTGCTGACCCTGCTGAGCGTCCTCTGGTTTCTCAGCCAGTTCTGTCCCCAGGGTGATGAAGTAGGGGATGATGGCCACAATGTCAATGATGTTCATGATGTTGGTGAAGAAGCCAGCTTTGCTGGGACAGGCAAAGAATCTCACCAAGAATTCAAAGGAGAACCAGATGATGCAGAGGGTCTCTACAATGAAAAAAGGGTCGGTGAAGGAAGTGGACTGCTGGTACCCGATGGTACTGTTAGAGTAGGTGTGGAAGGTCACCCCACCACCATGCATGTCTTCATTCTCATCCCGGAAGATGGGCAATGTTTCCAGACAGAAGCTGACGATGGAAATCAGAATCACCATGACAGATACGATAGCTATAATCCTGGCAGGGCCTGAGCTCTCTGGGTATTCAAAGAGAAGCCACACCTGTCTCTGAAACTCATTTTCAGGCAGGGGACGCTCTTCTTCCTTGATGTAGCCTTCGTCTTCCCGAAACATTTCCATTGCTTCTTCTCCCAGCTCATAAAACCGAATTTCTTCAGAGAATATATCTAAGGGCACATTCACAGGTCGCCTCAATCGGCCTCCAGACTGGTAGTAGTACAAAATGGCGTCAAAGCTAGGGCGGTTTCGATCGAAAAAGTACTCATTTCGGAGGGGGTCAAAGTACCTCATTCGCTTCTTTGGGTCCCCTAAGAGGGTCTCTGGAAACTGGGCTAAAGTCTTTAGCTGGGTCTCAAACCGCAGCCCTGAGATGTTGATCACCACCCTCTCACAGCACTCGTGGTCTGCCTCTGGGTCATAGGTGTCCTGCGGGTGCCCAGGGAGGGCTGCAGCCTCGTCTGCTGGGTCTCCGGTGGCCACTGTCATAATTGGGACTGAGACAAGTGCCTTGCGCTACACCTTCCAGCTGCCTGGTGGCAAGGAGCTCAGGGTGCTGCTAACGGCCCCAGGAAGCACAGAAGCATTGGCCTGGGCTTTCTGCAGGAGAGCCCCAAGAGCTCTCTTAACAGCTGGAGAGACAGCCTCACTTAGCTGAAAGACAGAGGCAGTAAAGGACATGAGACCATTCAGCATTGGTAGCCCAACCTGGGTTGTCACTCTTTGTCTCCCATCTCTCAGCCAAGTTCAGAAACATGACTACCAATCACCACTACCACAACAAAAAAGCAAAGTTCACTATCACCTTGTAACTTGTCTGGGGATTAGAGGGCAGCAGGTAGCAATCTTTCTAGGAAGCTGTAGGATGCCCTGCATTGGGGAAGGTGGCTGCCACAGGCCTCTCTGCACCAAACCGGAGCATAATCCCCTATCAGCATGTTAGAATATAGTCAGTCCCAGGCACAGCGCTAATGTTTCACAGACATGTGAACCATAGGAGGTATTCATGGTGTGGGATCTTGGGCCTGGGTCTTCCTCATAGTCCCCCACCCCAGTGATTCTACCCTGGCTGTCATTAAATGATAGTTGGACTTACCTGGCCAGGAACTTGAAGCTCTTCCTTGCAGAGATGATCAGGTGCTGCAGGAATCCTACATACAAAACCAGGCAGCCCAACTTCACATCTTCTCACTAGAGCTAGAAATAATGGTGAGTCATTCTGGGCAGGAGGGCAGACTCCAGGTCCTGGAGGTGAGCTCTAGGGCTGGGCTGGAGGGGCAGTGGGAAGCCTGGCCAGGGGCATGCAGGGCTCCAGGATAGCCAAGAGTGAGTCTGGAGCTTTTGGAAGGAAGAAGGCAAGATGCAAAGCTCAGCAAAAGCCGGAGTCCTCCTGGCTGTCCTCAGGAGGTATGACGTTGCCTGGAAAAAACAGCAGCAAGGTGGAACCAGGGCTTTTGGGAAGCTGGTGCCAAAATTTAGGAGGGTGCTGGCAGCTTCCCTCTCTGGAAGTGAGAAGCCCCTTTGCCCACCTTCCATTCTGATGTCATGCCTGAGAACTAACCCTCAGCCTCCTAGCCTTTTCTGAGCAGGCTTCCCCTCAGCTTAAAGCACTTTTTCCCAGGAAACAAGCCTTCAGGCTGGGCTGGGCCTGTCTCCTCCAGGGGCCTCCCTAGGATGATCCAGATCCCTAGTCCTTAGCAGCCATCAGAAGGGACTCTGGGTAAAGTACCCTCCTGTCCCTCCATGTCAGGACACAGCATCTCCCAAGGGGAGGGCTTAGCACACTGCAGCCTGACTTATAAGCTCTGATCTCAGTGGAGTCTTGGAAAAAGCAGCCTCCCCTCCCAACCCCATACACTTCTTCAGAGCTCATCTAGGTAGACCCCACACACAACAAGGTCGCCTGTGTTTCAAAGCTGGATGAACTTACTCTCCCTCCGGGGTCCCTGGGCCGCAGGCCTCCCTCTGAGCCGGATGGCATTTGAGCTGGGCAGGCACTCCACCAATGATTTCTCCCCAAGAGAAAATCCCTCACATCTCCTCGGCAGGGAGCGCAGAACAAACGCCTAGCCTGCCTGGCTGCGAGGCAGCTTGGCAGCTGCGTGCGAAATGGGGAGCCTGAAGGAAGCCGGCTTCCGGGCTGGCCCCCTGCCGACCCAATCCCGCCGGCCCCAGGGCGGGGAGGGTCTGGCCCCTCTCCCCATGGCCCGGGCTCTGTTCAGGATCGTGCCGGGCGCGCTCCCCACTCTGGGTTCTGCGCGGAGGACCAGACCCTCTAACTGGCCGAGGCCGCCAGCGCCACCTTAACCCGGTCCTGGCCGGTGCGGTCAGCACCCGCTGCGGGCCGAGCTCAGCCCAGTTCTTCTGCCTCTAGGGTCCAGCCAAGGGACTCCCGAGTCTCCATCTCCACCGGTAAACACTGGAGCCTGAACTCTGGGGGTGGGGAGTAGGCTGCTGCCCCAGATCTCAGCTGCCTGCTAAGCGCGGGGGCTCCGAACGGCCCACGGCCCCAGCGAAGGAGAAAAGCCCTTTTCTGCAGCAACACTGTTTTTCATTCCGTGCCGGAGAGGCAAATGCAGTCCGGTCGTCCCAAGTGACTCGGGACGTACCAACCACCTCTATTTACCAGACATGGTTATGCTGTCAGCTGCACTTCCCTCCACCCACCAGCTCCTCTCTGTGCCCTCCGCCCCGCACACCCTAGAGGGTCCCAAGCCCATTCCCGCAAGGTGCAAGCCCCCCTAGCCCGCCCCTGCCTGGGACCCGCGGAGCAGAAGGCAGTGGTCCTCTCAGGCTCGCCCGCCCAGGACTCAGCCCGAGCCCGCCGCGCTGCAGGCTGAGCCGTCAGGTGCCCCGCAGCTCCTCCGGGCGCTGCAGCCAGGCAGGGGAGGCAGCACGCGCAGCCCAACGCCCGACACCGATTTA
The DNA here is from genome assembly GCA_963574655.1 of Perodicticus potto. Taxonomy (NCBI): domain Eukaryota; kingdom Metazoa; phylum Chordata; class Mammalia; order Primates; family Lorisidae; genus Perodicticus; species Perodicticus potto. Next base: position 26,471 of record CAUYRH010084869.1, read on the forward strand.
CCCTTCCAGATGGGCACCCGGAGTCTCCATGGTCCTGGGGTACGGCCAGCGCCAGCAGAACCCCGGCAGCGGGCGGCGGCGGGGTGCGGGCAGCCAGCCGGGAGCCGGTTCTGCAGTCCCGCGGGCGGCGCGTACGGAGCGCCCGGCCGCCGCCCGCAGCCGCACCGCGCCACGCAGCGCCGCACCTGGCCCGACAGCGAACTCGAATTAAAGGGGCCGGCGGGGGCCAGAGCCGGCACCTCGCAGCGCCCGCCGCCGCCGAAATTGTCACCTACTTGGGTCCCTGGGCCTCGGCCCCCACCCCACGAGGAAAACATTGTTTGGCAGAGCCCAGCTTACTAACCAGAACCTCGCGGAGAGCTCAGCTGGATGCTGCCCAGATCCGAGAGGTGGAGGGGGGCGAGGGGAATTGAGGAGCGCTTTTAAGAGGCTACTGCCAATGTAACGAAGTAGGCAAGGAGGAAATAATCAATAATGCCTATCTCAGGCCCGAGGAAGGAGGGATCCAGCCCTGTGGGAGATGTGTTGCTATTATTATGATGCTGCCAGATAGGACCTGCAGACCTCCTTGCTCCCCCTCCGCCGGCGCGCCCCTCCTCCAGCTGTTTCTCACCTCCCCATTACCCAGCAAAGACTCAGCTTCGCAGGGAAATGCAGCAAGTGCAGTCAGATGTGGCAGAAACTTGGGCTGTGTTCGCCCCCACCAGGGAGAGCTGCAGAAACGGGCAGAACCGCAGGGCTGGTCCTCTCCACTTCTTCCCTCCGGAGTCCCAGGCACGGAAGGCTGGGGGACACCTGCCCTTGGGAAGCGCCCTCCCAGAACTCAGGAATCCAGCTGGCCCACGGGACTTTGAATTTGGGAATGCAGCTCACAGTTTCCTGGGGTGCACAAAGTTGCCCTTTGATTCTGGGAGAATGTGTGTGGGAGACCTATCCTGCCCTCCGCTTAGACAGGGATTTCAGAAAGTCCAGGGTGGCTTTGGGGAGCCACAGAAGAAGCTAGTTCTTTTAGACAGGCATACCAAATAGTGGTTCCTGGAGACTGCAGTAGATGGGGAGCTCTGGATTCAGAGGGGCTGTAGCGTGGGGTAGGTGCTGCTGGACACTCCCTGCTGAAGCCTGTACTTCATGAAAGAAGTCCTGAGAGCCTGCAAGGGCTGGGCTCTGAGAGATTCTGGCTTCATTTTGGAGGTCCTTGCGGTGTGGTTGAAGCCCTGGGACCTACCCAGAGCTGCAGGGGGAGGTCTGGGAGAGCAGAGACTTCAGGGAGCTCTGAGGATGACGACTACAAGGCAGGGCTGGTTTGGTTTAAGGACCCTTGAATCTAGGCTATCATTGCCCAGCCAAAGCATGGCTTGGGTGTTTTAGAGGCAGGCAGACCCAGACTTAAATCTCTGCCAGTTACCAGGTAAATGTAATCCACTTCCCTGGGCATCAGTGTCCTGGTCTGAAAAATCAGCGTACCTGTCAGGGTGTGGTGAAGGTTAATTGTTAACTATAATTTAGAGTCTCTGTTACCAGCAGAAACTTAGTGAATGATGGTTTCTCCACCTGGATTCCCTGTGAAACTCTCCTCACGGTCCCTACTCTTCAGCTGAGCTTCTGGCTATTTCTCTATGTGCCCAGTCACCAGATACATTCCCTCTACTTTCCAGATTGCCCATCTCTTACTTTCCCCGAGGTCTCAGCTGATCCCATCCCTTCACCAAATAGTCTGCCACTATTGTGTCCTATATTCCAGAAGCTTCTCCTGGCCGGCACCAAGGGGTTGTTTCTCCTACTTGGCACACTGGGTTCTCATGTCAGCTCAAGTCCAACAGGCTGCTCCGTTCAATCATGTCTGTATATTTTCTTGGCCCTTCTTTGTTAAAACAGAAGGTGTGGACAGAGAAAAGCCTCGAGGGAGAATTAATAATGATTGTAATGGGTGACACGTGCTTACCATGTGTCAGACACTGTGCTAAGCACCTCTAACATTTAATCCTTGTATCTCTAGAAGATAGTCATGCAAAAGGAAACCAAGGCAGGGAGAGGTAAAGTAACTTGCCTAAGGCCAATAAGTGGTCTCTTCAGGCCTTGAATCAGGTCTTGTGACCGCAGGATGTGTACCCTTTACCCCCACACCACACTGTGCGGGTAGAATGAGCAGCCCTTGAATTTCATTTCCCACTTTGGGATTTTCCCCCGACCTCTGTTACTATCTCTTGATTTGGCCTCAGGTATGTCATCCTCCCTCCCACTCCCTTTTAAAGTCTGACCTATGTATGAACAACAACAAAAAAGATATTAACTAAACAAGGGGAAAAAAGAAGGAACTGTAACTGTTGTTTAGGGGCTTTTCAAGGCTCCCTAAAAATTATCTCGGTTGGTACTTTGGTTTGGCAATGCTGTGTAAGAAAAAAACTTTAGGTTCAATTCCCAGCACCAACTCTTGTAACTGTGTGAATTTGAATAAGTTGTTGAAACCTTTTGAGCCATAGTTTCCCCATTTGCCAAGCGAGAGAGTGAAGCTACTTCACAGGGTAGTAAGGACTAAGTTATTAAGAGTGCACAGCCATCTGGCTTAACTTCTAGGTTAAGCTAATGTTTAATTACAGTGAGCTCCCTTGCCAGTTCTATCATGCTCACCATCTCTTTTTTTTTTGGCCACATAAGAGCAGTTAGTGTCCCTTGATTATTTCACTGGGGCATAGTGAAAACCCCCAGAGACCCTTCCCTTCACCTTAGGTTAGGTTTCTCGCTTGAGAGTCAGGCCTTGCCCCAGACATTCAAAGAAAACTCCAGAAATTGGCTATAGCCCCAGACCATAACCTGGAGAATCTTCTCAAAATGGTCACTACGGTCTTTTGTAACCAAGATCTGGAGAGAAAGGAGGAAAAAGAGAGAAAGGAACAGAAAAGAATGACAGCTCTAGTAATGGCACTCTGACAAACAAGCAACCTTCAGGGGCAGAGGGAAACCAGCGGAGCGAAAAACAAGTGCTTCCAATGTGGTCAGACTGGCCAC
>CAUYRH010084870.1:0-43130 GCA_963574655.1 Perodicticus potto
GACGTTGTAACAGGCAGCTGTAGTTCCAGCTACTTGGGAGGCTGAGGCAAGAGACTTGCTTAAGCCCAAGAGTTTGAGGTTGCTGTGAGCTGTGATGCCACAGCACTCTACCCAGGGCAACAGCTTGAGACTCTGTCTCGAAAAAGAAAAACTTTTAATTGAAATATACTATTAATAGAAAAGTTTGCAAACAGCTCAATGAATTATCATGAAATGGACACACTCATAACCACTACCAGGCTTTAGGACATTATCAGCAACCCTCAAATTCCTTTCATATGCCCTCATAATCATTATCCTTCCACCCCTATTTTTCTAGCACTGTTGCATAAAGGTAAGAAAATATGTATAAGAATTGGGAAGGGAAAAAAAAATCTATCACTATTCCTAGTTGACATAAATTTTCTAGGAATCTTACAAAAGATATGTCACTTTCTTTATAGAAAACTTTAAAACATGGAAGGCATCTGTGGCTCATCAAGTAGGGCGCCCGCCCCATATACTGAAGGTGGCGGGTTCAAACCTGGCCTCGGCCGAACTGCAAAAACAGAAAAATAGTCGGGCATTCATTGAGCTGTTTGCCTATAGTGGTGGGCCCCTGTAGTCCCAGCTACTCCGGAGGCTGAGGCAAGAGAATCGCCTAAGCCCAGGAGTTGGAGGTTGCTGTGAGCTGTGTGACACCACGGCCCTCTACCAAGGGTGATAAAGTGAGATTCTGTCTCTACAAAAAAAAACTTTATGGCTCCATGCCTGTGGCTCAACGGGTTAAGCCATACGTACACCTGAGCTGGCGGGTTCGAATCCAGCCTATACCCGCCAAACAACACTGACGGCTGCAACCAAAAAATGGCCGGGCATTGTGGCAGGCGCCTGTAGTCCCAGCTACTTGGGAGGCAGAGGCAGGAGAATCACTCTAGCCCAGGAATTGGAGGTTGCTGTGAGCTGTGATGCCACAGCACTCTACCCAGGGTGACAGCTTGAGGCTCTGTCTCAAAAAAATAAAAAATAAAAAATAAATAAATAAATAAACAGGAGATCGCTGAGATATGCAGCTGTTTTGCTTGTAAGCAGCTGTCACCTGCAGCCTTTGTCTCTCAGGCATTTACAGCCTCAGAAGCCATTTTATGGGGTTCTATCCAGGTCTCTCACTGAAAGTTATTAGAAAGATTTCCTGCTTGCCTTTCCAATATGGCCCAAGTAAAGTCATATATAGGCTTTCTGCCTATATAGCTGGGACTACAGGTGCCCACCTCAATGCCCGGCTATTTTTTTGTTGCAGTTGGGCCAGAGCCGGGTTTGAACTCACCACCCTCAGTATATTGGGCTGGCACCGTAGTCGCTGCACCGCCCCCAATGTATATCTTGAGGCTCTAACCCCCACTGTGATGGCATTTGGAGATGGGACCTTTGGGAGGTAATTAAGTTTAGATAAGGTCAAGAGGGAGGACCCCCCCACCCCCCAGAGGATCAATGCCATTAACAAAGGAACGTATAAGATCTTTTTCCTTGGGTGGGCTCAGCGGCTCATTTATCTATTCTCAGGCTCCTTCTATGTTTCTCCTAGAGACAACAATTCAGAAATATGGAAGTTATGGAGTGGGAAATTGGTGTAGGGGGAGAATTAGAGAGGAGATGATCAAACCTAAGTTCTGAAGAGGGTTACCAGTTACCATAAGGTCAAATCAGGGATGGAGTTAGATTTCTCACTACATCAGAGTTTACATTATTTTGGAGACACTGACTAATGCAATATGACATGAAACCAGAGCTTTGATAAACATTAGGAAAAAGCAATGATTGCTTATCTGAAAAAGTCAAAGAGATCTCTTGATAAAACTTAGAATTTCTTTCTTTTCTTTTTTTTTTTTTTTTAAAAAAAAAAACATTTATTTATTTATTGCAGTTTTTGGCCAGGGCTGGGTTTGAACCCACCACCTCCGGCATATGGGGCTGGTGCCCTACTCCTTAAGCCACAGGCGCCACCCCAAGCTTAGAATTTCTAAAAGATTTCATAGAAGGGATCATGTTTAAGATAAATATTCAAAAACTTTCCTCTTAACATCATAGGATCTCCTTTGTTCTTGCAACTTGGTGTCTGTTCCATCCTCTTTAACATCATAGGATGTTACTTTCCTCTTTAACATCATAGGATCTCCTTTGTTCTTGCAACTTGGTGTCTGTTCCATCTGTAGAAATAAATCAGCAAGGCAAGTATCAAGGCATTCCTCCAGAGGATAAAATTATTTGCTCAATGTCACATAGCTTGTAAGCATTGGAGCTGGAATTCAATCCCACATCCTTTTAGCTCATAAGTTTTTGCTTATTTTGATGTATGACTAATGTTTTTTCTTTTTGGGGGTGGGGACAGAGTCTCACTCTGTTACCCTGAGTGCCATAGCTTCATAGCTCACAGCAGCCTCAAACTCTTGGGCTGGAGCAATCCTCTTGCCTCAGCCTCCTAAGTAGCTGGGACTATAGGCACCCACGCACAAGGCCCAGCTAATTTTTCTATTTTTAGTAGAGACAGGGTCTCGCTTTTGTTCAGACTGGTCTTGAACTCATGAACTTAAAAGATCCACCTACCTCAGCCTCCCAGAGTGCTAGGATTATAGGCATGAGCCACCATGCCCAGCTTAATAAACTTGTGTGTGTGTGGGGGGGGTGGTGGAGACAGAATCTTCCTACATTGCCCAGGGTAGAGTACAGTGGCATCATCATAGCTCACAGCAACCTCAACTTCCTGGGCTCAAACAAGGCTCCTGCTTCAAGGACTCAAGTAGGTGGGACTAAGGCAGCTAGACCACCACACCCAACTAATTTCTCTGTGTTTTGTTTTGTTTTTTGCAGTTTTTGGCTGGGGCTGGGTTTGAACCTGCCACCTCTGGTATATGGGGCCAGCGCCCTACGCCCTACTCCTTTGAGTCACAGGCGCCGCCTCTGGTTTTTTTTGAAACAAAGTCTCATTCTGTTGCCCAGGTTAGAGTGCTGTGGTATCAGTCTAACTCACAGCAACCTCAAATTCCTCAGCTCAAGAGATCCTCCTGTGTCAGCCTCCCAAGTAACTGGGACTACACGCCCCACCAAGCTTGGCTAATTTTTCTACTTTTATTTTTATTTATTTATTTATTTATTTATTTGAGACAGAGCCTCAAGCTGTCACCCTGGATAGAGCGCTGTGGCATCATAGCTCACAGCAACCTCCAATTCCTGGGCTCAAGTGAGTCTCTTGCCTCCGCCTCCCAAGTAGCTGGGACTGCAGGCGCCCGCCACAACGCCAGGCCATGTTTTGGTTGCAGCTGTCATTGTTGTTTAGCAGGCCTGGGCTGGATTCGAACCCATCAACTCAGGTGTACGTGGCTGGCGCCTTAGCCCGCTGAGCCACAGGCACTGAGCCTTATTTCATTTTTTGAAACAAGAGTTTCACTTTATTGCCCTCCTTAGAGTTCTATGGCATCATAGCTCACAGCAACCTCAAACTCTTGGGCTGAAGCATTCCTCTTGCCTCAGCCTCCCTTGTAGCTAGGAGTACAGGTGCCTGCGACAACACCTGGCTATTTTTTATTTATTTATTTTATTTATTTATTTTGTTTTGAGACAGAGTCTCAAGCTATCACCCTGCGTAGAGTGTTGTGGCCTCATAGCTCACAGCAACCTCAAATTCTTGGGCTTAAGCGATTCTCTTGCCTCAGCCTCTCAAGTAGCTGGACTACAGGTGCCTGCCACAACACCTAGCTATTTTTCTGTTGCAGTTGTCATTGTTGCTTTAGCTGGCCTGGGCCTGATTTGAACCTGCCAGCCTCAGTGTATGTGGCTGGTGCTCTACCCACTGAGCTACAGGTGCTGCCCACTTGGCTATTTTTAGAGACAGGTTCTTACTCTTGCTCAGGCTGGTCTTGAACTCCTGAGCTCAGGTGATCCACTCTGCTCAGCCTCCCAGAGTGCTGGGATTACAGGCATGAGCCATTGTACTAATTTTTCTATTTTTAATAGAGATGAGTCTCACCTTTGTTCAGGCTGGCCTCAAACTCCTCAGCTCAAGCGATCCTCCTGCCTTGGACTCCCAGAATGCTAGGATTATAATTGTGAGCGATTCTCCTTGGCCAATTAACTTTTTTTAAAAAATAGAGATAGAGTCTCACTTTATCACCCTTGTAGAGTGCTGTGGCATCACACAGCTCACAGCAACCTCTAATTCCTGTGCTAAGGCGATTCTCCTGCCTCAGCCTCCCGAGTAGCTGGGACTACAGGCGCCCGTCACAACACCCAGCTATTTTTTTGTTGGAGTTTGGCCGGGGCTGGGTTTGAACCCACCACCCTTGGCATATGGGGTCAGCGCCCTACCCACTGAGCCACAGGCACCGCCCGTCAATTAACTTCTTAATGTGTTGAAAAAAATTAATGAAAAATGATCCTGGTCACTGGCTTTGCAGATAGATTTGGCTGCAGAGCCCCAGTGACTTTATCCTCTCTTTCTGTTAACAGTTACCCAGGCAGCACCCATAGCTCAGTGGATAGAGCACTGGCCACATACATGGAGGCTGGTGGATTCAGACCCAGCCCAGGCCTGCTAAAACAATGACAACTACAACCAAAAAATAGCTGGGCGTTGTGGCGGGCACCTGTAGTCCCAGCTATTTGGGAGACTGAGGCAAGAGAATCACTTGAGCCCAAGAGTTTGAGGTTGCTGCGAGTTGTGAGGCCATGGCATTCTACCCAGGGTGACAGCTTGAGACTCTTTCTCAAAAAAACCAAACAAACAAAAAAACAGAAAATAGTTACCCAAATGTTCAGATACTGAGTGACTATGTGTTTCAGGGGAGACTGGCCCAACTCTAGGCTTCCAATAGGATAATGGTTATTGATTCTTGCCAAAATACTTTGGTCTTATTCCCCAAGCCAGTGATTCAATTATTCATACATTTGGTGTAATTTGGTTGAGACATGTTCAAGAGGAATGGGGGAGGAAGCCTTCTGAGAAAAGTGTTATTTGCTCTTAAAAAGAGACTTGAGAAGCCATTGTTTCTCTTTTTCTGCTTGATGTGATTTGTACACACGTGATGGCAGGAGCTGCAACAACCATTTGAAACCATGAGGTGCAAAGCCTGAGGACAAGAGCCAGCCTGCCAAAGATGACAGAGGGAAAAAAATTGGAACCAAGGTTATCAATCTTTATTCTGATTAACCAGCCTTTCCCCAAAGTGATTTTCCATCCATCCATCCACTTATGTTCCCTAATTCACTTCTGGATGCCTTAGTGAAGGGGATGTCCTTGTGTACTCTCAAGGGTTGGGTACAAGGGGAGAGAGAGTGAATTGCACAGAACAATTGACTCCAGCATTGCTGTCTTCCAAACCCTTTGGACTCTTGACATTCTTTCAGGGAAGTTCTTGCATATTAACCTAATTAAATATAGGCCACCATTGAATCCAGGTTTTGGTCAAAGTCAGCAAACTATTAGAGCCACTTCCTGCTGCTCAAACTAGCACATTAAATTCAGAATCAATAAATTCAGTCTCATTCACCCTTACCTCCCATCTTCCATGGTCCAATGCTCTTAGAATCCATTCCTATGCACACTCCCAGGTTGTGCAAGCTCCTTGGAAATACACATCATCTCCTTCTGGAGCTGAGTTTAAAGTCCTGAGTTTATCATTTTCTTTATGTTGTCTTCCCAGTGTGACAGAAATAGCTATTCTGCCCCACAGAACTTCATTATCTCTGTTACACTGAGCGAGTGCAGCAGTTACTTGATTTTCTAAAATCTTTTGTTCACTGGAATCGCGTTTCAAACAAGAAAAGATGATAATTTAAATAAATGATGCCACTACATGCTGGGGATAGCTGCAACCTCATTTTCCACCTGCATAAAATAGTTCCACTTCAGGGGCGGCGCCTGTGGCTCATCGAGTAGGGTGCCAGCCCCATATACCGAGGGTGGCGGGTTCAAACCCGGCCTCTGCCTAACTGCAAAACAGAAAAATAACAGGCGTTGTGGTGGGCGCCTGTAGTCCCAGCTACTCGGAAGGCTGAGGCAAAGAATTGCCTAAGCCCAGGAGTTGGAGGTTGCTTTTAGCTGTCTGATGCCACGCCCCTTTACTGAGGGCAATAAAGTAAGACTCTGTCTTTAAAAAAAAAAAAAAATAGTTCCACTTCATTAAACAGTTTATCAAACAAATGAACAAAAACGACAAAAAAATCCCAGAATCCCATCCAGGGATCTGTTTCCTGAGACCATGATTGGCACCAAGAACTATAGCAAGCATGACCCAATCAAGACATAGCAACTACTTTGAATACTTTTTTTCTTTTTTTGATACAGAGTCTCACCTTGTGGCTCTGGGTAGAGTGCCATGGCATCATAGCTCACAGCAACCTCAAACTCTTGGGCTCAAGAGATCCTCTTTTCTCAGCCTCCTGAGTAGCTGGGACTACAGGTGCCCAACACAATGCCCAGCAAGTATTTTTTTGTTTTGTTTTATTTTAATTTTTTTTTTTTTTTTAGAGGCTCGGCGCCTGTGGCTCAACTAGCTAAGGCGCCAGCCACATACACCTGAGCTGGCGGGTTCGAATCCAGCCTGGGCCGCCAAATAACAATGATGGCTGCAACCAAAAAAAATGGCCAGGCGTTGTGGCGGGCGTCTGTAGTCCCAGCTACTTGGGAGGCAGAGGCAAGAGACTCGCGTGAGCCCAGGAATTGGAGGTTGCTGTGAGCTGTGATGCCACGGCACTCTATCCAGGGTGACAGCTTGAGGCTCTGTCTCAAAAAAAATAATAATAATAATTTTTTTTAGAGACAGAGTCTCACTTTGTCACCCTAGGGAGAGTGCCATGGTGTCACAGCTCACAGAAACCTCCAACTCTCGGGCTTAGGTGATTCTCTTGCCTCAGCCTACCGAGTAGCTGGGACTACAGGTGCCTGCCACAACACCTGGCTATTTTTTGTTGCAGTTTGGCTGGGGCTGCGTTTGAACCCTCTACCTTCGGTATATGGGGCCGGCACCCTACTTACTGAGCCACAGGTGCTGCCCTAGTTTTTCTATTTTTAGTAGACACAAGGTCTCATTCTTGCTCAGGCTGGTCTCGAACTCCTGAGCTCAAGCAATCCACCCACCTCTGCCTCCCAGAGCCAGGATTAAATGGCCAGGCACCATTCCTGGCCTTACTTTGAACACTTTAAACAGAGAGAATTTAATGTAGGGAACTGGGAAATGCAGGGAAACCGGAGATGCGAAAATGAGATGGTGAGGGAAACCAGAGATTAGCATCAGGAGCCACTGCCACCCCTAGGCTGGAAGACCAAGAGAGAAGGTGATTTCTTTTTTTTTTTTTTTGAGACAGAGCCTCAAGCTATCACCCTGGGTATTTCTCTAGAAATGCCCACAGCTCTTACTGCGTGGACCTACTATGGTTTAAGCTTCCATCAAGGCAACCTCAGCCTCTGGACTCTGACAAAACCACCATCTCTCTTCTTCAAGATTATTTACTAATAATAGAGGGGAAAAAATCACCTTCTCTGAACCATAAGATAAAGAGTAAACTATAAAATAAATAAATAAATAAATGAATAAATAACATTATTAGTTTTTTTTTTTTTTGAGAAAGAATCTCACTATGTCACCCTCAGTAGAATGCCATGGTGTCATAGCTCACAGCAACCTCACTCTTGGGCTTAAGCAATTCTCTTGCCTCAGCCTACCGAGTAGCTGGGACTACAGGTGCCAGCCACAATGCCCGGCTATAGAAGGTGACTTTTTTTTTTTTGAGACAGAGCCTCAAGCTATCACCCTGGGTAGAGTGCTGTGGTATCACAGCTCACAGCAACTTCCAACTCCTGGGCTCAAGTGATTCTCCTGCCTCCGCCTCCCAAGTAGCTGGGACTACAGGTGCCTGCCACAACACCTGGCTATTTTTCAAACTTTTTTTTGGTTGTAGCTGTCCTTGTTGTTTGGCAGGGTTAGGCTGTATTCGAACCCGCCAGCTCAGGTGTATGTGGCTGGTGCCTTAGCCGCTTGAGCCACAGGCGCCGAGCCAGAAGGTGATCTTTTAAATTAATAATGTTGGCTCAGTGCCTGTAGCTCAGTTGATAGGGTACCAGCCACATGCACCGGGGCTGGTGGGTTGGAACCTGGCCTGGGCCTGCTAAAACAACAATGACAACAACAACAACAACAAAAATAGCTGGGCATTGTGGTGGGCTCCTATAGTCCTGGCTACTTGGGAGGCTGAGGCAAGAGAATCGCTTAAGCCCAAGAGTTGGAGGTTGCTGCGAGTTGTGACACCATGGCATTCTACTGAGGGTGACATAGTGAGACTCTTTCTCAAAAAAAAAAATGAATAATGTTATTTATTTATTTTATAGTTTACTCTTTATCTTATGGCTCAGAGAAGGTGATTTTTTTCTCTATTATTAGTAAATAATCTTGAAGAAGAGAGATGGTGGTTTTGTCAGAGTCCAGAGGCTGAGGTTGCCTTGATGGAAGCTTAAACCATAGTAGGTCTACGCAGTAAGAGCTGTGGCCATTTCTAGAGAAGCACCCTGAAGCAGAGGAGTGGAAGGAATACCTTGTCATCTCCTCACTCTGTCTTTCTATCTCTTGCCATGTGTACCGTTGTTTGAAACCAGCAGGAGCTGGTTGACATGGAGGGCTGGTAAACAAAGCCTATAGCTTCAACTCCCCGGTAATACAAGGGAGATAATGGACAGGGTAAAGAATAGATCAGGTGGCAAAGGAGCCCAGAACTGGCATGTAGATGTTAAGTTTGAAATGTATATTAAAGATCCAAAAGAAGGCTCGGCGCCTGTGGCTCAGCAGGCTAAGGCGCCAACCACGTACACCTGAGCTGGCGGGTTCGAATGCAGCCCGGGCCTGCTAAACAACAATGACGGCTGCAACCCAAAAATGGCCCGGCGTTGTGGCAGGCGCCTGTAGTCCCAGCTACTTGGGAGGCAGAAGCAGGAGACTCGCTTGAGCCCAGGAATTGGAGGTTGCTGTGAGCTGTGATGCCACAGCACTCTATCGAGGGTGACAGCTTGAGGCTCTGTCTCAAAAAATAATAATAATAATAAAGATCCAAAAGAAGACAGTGAGTAGGCTGTTGAGTCTTGAGTTAATGAAAGCAGCAGGGTACAAATGTGGAAGCCATGAACACAGGCAGTATTTAAAGCCATGACGTTGAATAAGACCATTGAAAGGATGCATGTAGATTGGTGGGGATGGGGAGGAAAAATCACCAGAAATGGTCAACTGAAGCAACCACTTGGTTCTTCCAAGGCATTTGCTGCAGTTGGAACTCCATCCCAGTCAACTGCAGTGATATATGAGGAACCACGATGCCATTGCATACTCAGGATTACAAGTATCCCCTTTCTCATTTGCAAGGACTTCATCACTATTTTCAAATCCCAAAACATAACTAAATCATTCCCCAGAACTCACCTTTTAGAATCTGCATCCTGTTACAAATATGAGCCAGTCAAGGTACATCCAGGAGACAGAAATTGTGCCAGTTATGTTGAAAGACATGACTAGATATAAGTACATTTAGATATTAAAGGAATGGTAACTAGGAAACTGAAAGCCAAAAAGAGAAGCCTATGGCATCATGGTGGTGGTAACTCCAGGAACTAGCTGGCAGCCATATTGTAGGCAAAAGAAATGATAAACTTTTGAGTTTTTTTTTGTTTTGTTTTTTTGAGACAGAGCCTCAAGCTGTCACCCTGGATAGAGGGGTGTGGCATCACAGCTCACAGCAACCTCCAATTCCTGGGCTCAAGCGAGTCTCTTGCCTCTGCCTCCCAAGTAGCTGGGACTACAGGCGCCCGCCACAACGCCTGGCCATTTTTTGGTTGCGGCCGTCATTGTTGTTTGGTGGGCCCGGGCTGGATTTGAACCCGCCAGCTCAGGTGTACGTGGCTGGCGCCTTAGCCTGTTGAGCCACAGGCGCCGAGCCTATAAACAAGTTTTTTAAGGTTTCAATGTAGCCGAATGGCCCTCCAGAAAGGATATCCTAATCTCCTTCCCTCAGTCACTAGGAAAGCTACCCTCAGTTGCTCAGTGACCCGTAATTTAGTAGATGTATTAAGGGGCTTTTATTTGCAGTTTTTTTATTTGTTTTTACTGCTGCTTTGATTTGTAGTTCTTTGATTATTCTGGGGAAAGATATCCTCCCCAAATGTCTACTGTCTATAGCATTTTTCAGAGTAGCTTTTTGCTGTGTGCTTCTATTCATCAGAAAGTCAACATTCTCTCCCTCTCCTAAGGATATTTCCCACACCCCACCCTCAGGGTAGCCCAGTGGTCTTCCTGCTGTGCACCTGGCACCCATATTTTCACCTTGGTGCCCCTCCACTGTTCTATTGGGAAACATTTCACAGTTCCAGAAGCTGAGTCAGACACAGAACCCAATAATCAGTCATTTATTCAGCTGATATCTTTAGGGGTCTGTTATGCTCCCAGCACCACACTAAGGGGGAAGCACAGTCAGCCCTCCATGTTCCTGGGTTCCATATATGTGGATTCAACCAACCATGAATTGAAAATATCAGGAAAAAATTGGATGGTTGCATCTGTACTGAACGTGTGCAGGCTTTTTTCCTTGACATTATTCCCTAAAGAATACAGTATAGCAGCTACTTACATAGCATTTAATGTTATATTCGGTGTTATAAGGAATCTAGAGACAATTGCAGAGATAGCCAACCTTTTTTTCCTCTGTCCCATATTGGAAGAAGGGGAGTCACCTTAGGCCACACATTAAATACACAAACACTATCAAAAGCTGATTATCAAAGAAAAAATAAAGTCTATACCTACTTTTCGTGATATCTAAAACCACAAATAAGCAAAAAAGTCCTCACAAAATCAGCATGTAGCCAGTAAGCCATAGGTTGGACACCCCTGATTTAAAGTATATGGAGGGATGTGTATAGATTATATACAAATACTATACCAGTTTATATAAGAGACTTGAGCACTCATAGATTTTGGTATCTGTGGGGATTCCTGGAACCAATTCTCCAATGGATACTGAGGGACAACTGTCCCTATAAGAAGCCACTATGACACTCATAGGCAAAATACTGTGAGAAGCCAGGAAAGGGAAGGTAATAAGATCCAAGCAGCAGTACACATGAATTTAAAAATAACTAGAAGTTTTACTAGCAGATGAGAAGAAAAAGAAGGCTAGGCAAAGGGAATAGCGTGAACAAAGGTTCAGAGCTATACTAGAAGTCATGTGTTGAAGGAATTTTTTTTTTTGGAGACAGAGTCTCACTTTGTTGCTCTGGGTAGAGTTCCATAGTGTCATAGCTCACAGCAACCTCAAACTCTTAGGCTCAAAGCAATTCTCTTGCCTCAGCCTCCCAAATAGGCAGGCCTACAGGTGCCCACCCCAACGCCAGCTAGTTTTTAAAGATGGGGTTTCACTCTTGCTCAGGCTGATCTTGAATTCCTGGGCTTAAACAATCCACCTGCCTCAGCCTCCCAGAGTGCTAGGATTACAGGCATGAGCCACTGCACCCAGCTGAAGGCTTATTGTGATTATTAAGGCATCAGAAAGAGAGGCTGAGGATGGACTAGAAATTTGTTCATGCCAAATTCCCACACTGACTGCACCTGACAATCTTTCTCTTCCTCCTGCTTCTCAACCCTGGCTTGCAATCCCCACCTGGCCCATCTCCAATGCAGACTCCTCCAAAACACTTCCTTGAGAACCACCCTAAGCATCCCTCTATCCAGATCTCTCTGCCTGAGGCAAGAATCCTGGCACTCCCACCACTCTACTCAGCAATCCCCAGTGAATAGATAACTCTGTTCGCTGACTCAGGTGTAAGTCTTATCAGTCTAGCTAGAAAAGAAATTTCTGGGACTACTGATATATTTTTTTATACACCTAGGTTCTCAACACTGGGCTAAACTTATAATAGGCAATCAATAAAAGCTTACAGAATCTAACCAAATTAAGTTGGGCAGAAGAACTACAAGAGAGGGAATGAGCTTCACAGGTTGTATGCATCTTACTGTCATCCAGACAGCTGGGAAAATTGGAATTGTTTTTGAAAATTAGCTTCTGAACACAATCATGGCAAAAGATAGATTAATTCTGTTTAAGTGTGTAATTCTACATCCTCCTAGACATTTCTCAGTTAGGCATACAAATGGTACTTGTTAAACTGAGCTGCTTATCCCAAGAGCTTCTGTACATAAAGGTCAATCTATTCTGAAGATTTAGATTTTTCTCTTTGCAGGAAGGTAGGAGGAAAAGAAATGAAAGAAGGCCCCTAACATAGGCTATCTCTACTGGAATTTTCCATACTGATAATTTCAATTCAAAGCAAAAAATCCTAATGTCATCTGGGAAGATCTATTCTCTCTCATTCATGTTTTCATGCAGGCAACAACGTTTCTAGAGGATTCTTCCCTAAAGGCAATGAACCCATACATTTCTCAAGTGGCTAGTATCTCCCTGTTCTGGTTCTGATTCCCTTAGTCCTGGATTCATCCCTACCGTAGCAATCATCATGCTGACTTCTTTGTCCCCACACTGGGTTGTGACCTCTATCTACAAAGCTGAGGACTGTATCTGTACTCCTACATGCCCTAGATCTCAGACTATCATCCTCCACATAGTGGATTTCTATGGTTTGAATGTGTCCCTCAAAGATACGCACTGGAAACTTGATCCCCAATGTGGTGGTGTTGGGATATTGGACCTAATGGGAAGTGTTTAGATCATGGGGGCACTGTGCCATGAATAGACTAATACCATTATTATGGGAGTGGGTCTGTTATCACAAGAGTGGGTTCATTCCCCTTGACTTCTCACACCCTCTCCTTCCCATTTTGGCATGGAATGATGCAGCAAGAGGCCCTTACAAGATACCAGCCTCTCAATTTGGACTGCCCAGCCTCCAAAACCAAGCGTCAATTTCTGTTCATTATCAATTACCCAGTCTGTGGTACTCTGTTTTGGTAGGACAGAACAGACTGAGATATGGATTATCAATCTATGTTGTAGAATTAAATTTAGTGTCAAAGTTGTGAAGGACCTTAGAAATAATCACACACAGGAAACTGGGAACCAGACAGAGGAAGCAAACTTCAAATTCATACAGAGAGTTAGTGGCAGTTACCAGGTGGAAAAAGGAAAGAAAAAAATATGTTGCGATGCTGTAAGCTTGCAGAATTAGAAAACTAGAGGGTTTGATGAAATTTGGAAAGGATGACGACTTGAAGGAAAACGAAGTTTTATTCTAGACAGCTTTGAACACAGGACAAGTCTTATCTCTTCTCCATGACATCCCTTCAGATAATATAAAAATAAAATTAACATTTCCTGAATATTTACCATGTACAGGTAGAAAACAGGGTTCATATCCTTCCTGTGTCTTCTTTTCTATAAGTTTAACATGCACAATCAAGTAAGCAAGCAAGTAAATAACAAGCCTCAGATCACGTAGCTAGGAAACCAGGCCTGACAGAGTCAAAGCCCCAGGTTCTTTCTCCTATAACCTACTGTCTTTCTGACCCTAGTACTAAGGCTACAGGGTACCGAGAAAAGCCAGCGGGACCACCAGTGCTATCTGAATTCACAGGTCAGTTTGGCCATGTCTCAGACAACAGAGAGCAACTCCAAGAGTGGACATTAGGTCTGCAGCCTCCTCATCCTCTGAACGTACAGAGGGTACCACCACCACCACCCCTCTGAGTCCTTGCTAGTACCTGGCTGATGGAGCAGACCAACTCCAGGAACATTTATAAGGTGGAAAAACACAGATGTTCTTAACTTGGCCAGGATAACATTGGTGACTGTCAAGAGGGCAATGAAGCCCACAAGGAGCCAGATGCAGCTAAACCAGTAGTCCTAGTCCTTCATCCCATCCATTGTACCATTGTATCCATTGTTAGCACTGTAAGCCCCCAGACTCTGCTCTGGACCAGGCCCTCTTCTAGGCTCTGGATTGAACAAGTAGGGCTCAGTCCCTGCCTGGGAGAAGCTTACAGTCCCATGAGGCAGGTTCACAGCAACACCCCAAGATCATGCAATCTGAGAAGCGTTACTTTGGAGAAATAAGCAGGCAGAGGAAGAGTCCCTCAATCTGGAAAGCACATCCCAGACAAAGCAGGATGTTTCAATGTGGGGATATTTCCAAGTGGCCACACCAAACAAGCCGCGTCAAAATGGAAAATCACTGTTCTTTAAACCCAGCAAGTAAAATGAGAAGCAGAATCTCTGAACTTCTCCCTTCCCCTATCCTCAGGGATCCAAGGAGTACACTCTGAATATTTGCCTTACTAGATGATCCTTAAGGTCCCTTTCCAACCTGAGCATCTTACAGTTCCAGTTCCAGGTGGATGACTAGGAAGGGGGCAATCTTGGGTCTCATTGGGGACACAGCTGTGGGCACCTTTGGGTATAATCCCTATCAGCTTTCCTTCTTTTTATTTATCACTCAACCATTAGAGCTCAGCTCAAATGCCAATCCCCCCTGGAAGCCTTCCTGGATCTCCCCTAAGGCATGGCCAGCCCTCTTCTGGGCTCCCACAGGTCTCTGTAAGGTGTAGCACCCTGTCCAGCACTGTCTTACTACCAGCTGCAGGGACTGTTTGACTCATCTGCCTCCTCTCATCCCACCTTCCCTGCTCACCCCTATTCCTGCACAGGCCTTTCTTAGCAAAGCACATTGAACTGAGTGGAGCAGCAATCTAGGAGGATGCTCTAGGTAGACATGACACAGTAATCCTGGGCGCAGTCGTGAGTGGACAGTCTGGAGCAACTTAGTGCCCAGATTCTCAAAGGCCACTATGTGCCCCCTGCTTCCCCAGCTCTGCCACCAGCTTTACCAGACCCAGTGCTCTTGCTTGCCCCTGGGCTTTTTTGGCACTCTAGAATGTCGACTGCAAAGAAAGTGGTATGTTCCCTTTTTAGAGAAAAACACATTTTAGTGTAAGGTGCATTTGGAGAACCCAGAAGCCAGCAAAAGTCTAAAGATCACACTTAAAGGACTACAGAGCTTCTGAAAGAGGCTAATTGTAGGGCAAGAAGATCAAGACGTTCAGGGCTGCCAAGGAGCATTTCTTTACAGAGAGAGATACATATTCAGGCACTAAGAATATACATAATTTCCCTCAAATTCAATGAGCTAATCTCAGACCTAATTATGAAGAAACGTGAGGATGCAAATCTTCCTCTCTGTGTCCCTTCTCTGTCCAGAGCATGTTCACTGTGGGATCATCCCTAAGTGTAAGAACTGGCAATGAATATTTTAATAGTCACAGCTTTTCCTTCCCATTAGTAAAAACTCCAGTGACTAACCAGAGTATGCTGGCGAAAATAAGAGTAGGAACCAGAAAGATTTACGATTTCCTGGGCAGCCTAACCCCTGAAGGCCCCGTCTTTATCTGTACAACAGGGATCACTAGAACAGGCCTGGAACCCTTCAGAGCAGCAGTCAGGATGTTAAAGGAGGGAAGAGACACAAAACATGCAGACTGAAGACCTCAGGCCAGTGACCCCAGAGAAGTGGATTCAGATACCGTTGAGACAACAGAAAGTCACAAAAGAAAGCAGAAAGCCCAAGGCTGAATGGTAGCTCCCCTAAAGAACATGTCCAAATCCCATTTTTAGAAACCTGTGAGCTTATTTGGGAAAGGGGTCTTTACACATGTAATTAAGGATCTTCAGATGAGGAGATTATCCTGGATTGGCCAGGTGGATCTTAAATCCCATGAGAAGTGTCCCTCTAAGAGTGAGGCAGAGAGAGATTTGAAACAGGTGGAAGACGAGGGAATGTAATCAAGGGGACAGAGATTGCAGTGACACGACCACAAGTCAAGAAATGCCAGCAGCGACCAGAAGCTGGAAGAGGTAAAGAGAGGGTTCCTTCAGAGACTCTAGTGGGAGGGCAGCACTGCCGACATCTTGATTTTGGACTTCTGGCCTCCAGAACTGTGAGAGGACAAATTTTTGTTGTTTTAAGTCAAAGTTGGGATGATTTGTTCAAGCATCCGCAGGGAACAAATATAGCACCTTAGAAATCGTCGGACAGATGAGGGATCTGAGTTCCACAGGAAGAGTCCCTGTCTGTGAATCTCCAAATGGCCTAAATAGCTGTCACAGGGAAGAAGAAATAGATTTTTGTGTGGGGCTTCAAAGGCAGAAATCAGGGCCAATGGGGCAACCACTGCCTGGAGGAAGATCTTTGGCTCAGCATAATAAAGAAATGTGTAATAATCAGAGCCAAGTGAGAGTGGAATAGAAGTGTATTGGGGAGCAGGGGGCATTGGCAGGTCCAAGCAGAGAGGTTGAGTATGCTAGAAGAATTTCTGCACCAGACAAAGGCTGAACTTGATCATCTCTGGAGCTGGCAATATTGTCTGAAGGTCTATGACTGGCGGCCAAAAGGGTTTCTACACCAGACAAGGCACACTCTCACCAAGAAATGTATTATGCAGCTTTTGCAAAGAACTAAGCACTGAAAGTACCCAGAAATGAGTTTGGGAAAGAGATGATCAATTCTTCTTGCCCCTAAATACACAGTGTCCCCTATCTCCTCCCACGGATGAAGAAAGAGGAAAACAATGTATTTCCTTTTTTTAAATTTTTTCCACAGCTCACAGCAACCTCAAACTCTTGGGCTTAAGAGATTCTCTTGCCTCAACCTCCCAAGTATCTGGGACTGCAGGCGCCTGCCACAACACCCAGCTATTTTTTGGTTGTAGTTGTCATTGTTGTTTGGCAGGCCCAGGATGGGTTCGAACCCACTACCCTAGCCACTGAGCTACAGGCGCTGAGCCAATAGCATGTATTTACAAATGGACCTTACCTTCTCACCTGACCAGGAGCCAACAGCACATACACAGGGACCAGGGGAACCCTGGACAGTCTGAGTTTGGTGTCATTCAGGGGAAACCTGAGAGAACAGAGACTCCAGCTACCAACTGAATTATTTTCAAAAGAACAAATAAACGGCACCCTCTTCTTTATTTTAATAATTACTTTTTCTTTTGCATCCTTCTGAATTCTACACTTGGAGCAAAGAAAACAATGATGCAGTAACACAAACAATGATGCAGAAGTTTAACATGATAATGCTCACAAGTTAGCCTTGGACTTATTGGACTTGGAGAGGGTTTTTTTTGGAAGGGGTTACCATTGCTGGTTCTAACAAGATCTAGCCCACACTCTACTATATTGTAGATACTCAGAGAACAAGAAGTGAGCATTGCTCATCTACCTGCACATCTGTCTTCTCTTAAGTTAAAATCTCAGTCAACGAAGCACTGTTGCATCTGGATGAATTCCTATGAAGCTCTTTCCATTCAGGACTTTGAAAATTTGCCATATTACCCTTTTACTGAAATAGACAAAGTTCTCATATCATTCCTTAAGGGAGGCCAAAAGAACATGCTTTTATACTTTTAGATTTACCACTCTCTCTTTTCTAGTCTGTAATTAGTGGTTTTTTCCTTCTTTTTCTTCAAAAGAACCAATGTTAAGGGCATACATCATTTAGCAGCCGGTTTGGGAAGTGATTGGAAGAATGGACCATTTTCTAACCACAGGCAAAGGCACATCTAAACATCAGGCAGGTCCCTGAAAACACTGTGTGACTTCAGTGAAAATAATGGCTATCGCCCTCACACCAATTGGCCAAGTACCGAATCTTGTTTCCCACTGTCCTTCAAGCAGATAATTAACAGCAGCAACAGCAGATTTGCAGAGCTGCATAATATAATCTGCAGTTAACAAAGTAAATTTAAGCCAATGTCACCATTGCTCCCATGAACATATATAAAGTTGAGTGTACAACTTAGAATATGGTAAAAGTACAATTAAAACAGCTGTGCATAAATCAAGACTTTACATATCGGGTGGTGTTAAGTATATAGGTATGTTTCGTATCTGAAAACTTTCCATACCAGGCCTTTTGGTAAAGAATGCTTTTACAATACAAACAATGACTGTCAAAAGCTTGAAGGTTCAAATCTTACATTACTATAGTTATTTAAAATAGGTCGTACTGAAAGTTAAATTCAAAATTCAGACTGATCTTTGAGGCTGCATCAACTTTTCATCAAATGAAGGACCTACATTTCGAGGCATCAGAATGCTGAGAGTGAGTTCAGCTGAGGACCGAATGCAGCCCTCCTTCCCTCCCCCCCAAGCATCAGCTCCGTGTTTCTGGCTTGACTGAAACCATCTCAGATCCTGGGAAAATCACAGGCTGTTGTCAATCCAGTTCAGCAAACACATTATCAAGCTTGCACTAGGGCTAAGCTCTGTGAAAAGGACTGTGGGGTGAAAGGAAGAACATTATACCCGTCCTCTCAGGGACATTTTGTGAGGTGCAGACACATAGACAAGTGACTGCACACAAAAATCCTTCAAAACTGACAGCAATGACTTCTCCATGAAGGATGTCAAGTATAGTTGGAGATCAGGGGATTAGAAAACCCTGGAACAAGGGAATTGGGAAGACAATCTCCTAGGGGAGGTAGGATTTGAGGCCGGCCTTCAGGCACAGGCAAGATCACCAAGGCTGAGACACATACTAGGCAGAGGGGCCAGATGGAGGGGCAAAGGCCTAGAGACCTGAGGGTCGGGGAGGATTTAAGAGTGGAGGACAGGGTAAGGGAGGAGGGGATCTGAGAGAAGGGATGAAGACAGCCCATCGTGTCTGTTGAACTTTAGTATCCATGCGCACAGGATCCACTAAAGGTCTCTGAGCAGGGGTGTGAGGTGGCCAGAGCCGTTCTTTAGGGTAGAGAATGGAAGCCAGATGCTCTGAGAGAGAATGGAAAGATGGGGGCATGTTTGAGAGAGATTTGGGAAGTAAAAATGACAGGGATTGGTGGCTGACTAGATTTCAGTAAGGAGAGAGCCCCTGTTGTAGAGTGTTCAGCCTGGGAGAGGGAGCAGATGATGGCGATGGGTGCCAGGACTGGCAGCAGCGGGGGCACAGCCCCGCTCACGCTTTCCCTTTACTCATCAGTGAGCACTTCCAGGGGCTTGCAGAGCTAGACAGGGAAGGAGAGATGAAAGAGGGGACAAGGAATAGAGAGGAAAAGAGGAGGGTACAAGAGAGAGGGAGAGGGAGAGAGGAAGGGAGGGAGGGAAAGAGATCCTGAAGAAGGGTCTATTGTGCTATGTCCCCAAAGCAGCAGCAGCAACTCGCTATGCCACTCTGGGGCTAATTCTGCAAGTGACAGTGCTGTGGGTGGTCCTTTTCTGAAAACTCCTGAAACACAGTTTTGTATTAAAGGGGCAGAGAGTCTGCTCTTGAGTCTGCCCAATGAACATGAGGACATTATCTGTGCAGACAGCCTGTCTAGTCCTACTATAAACCAAGCCCTCTCAGGTCTTCAGGCCTCTAGACCTTTGCATTTGCTGTTCCTTATGCCTGCAACACTTTCCTCAATCAATTTAACTTTTATTTGGTGTTTACTGCATACCTGGCACTCTTTTAATTACTTTACATATATCAACTCATTTATAATCCCCACCATAAAAACCCTATCAAGCAGGTACTGTTATTCCCTGATGAATAAAGTGAAGTCCAGAAGACTAAATAACCTGATGGCAGAATATATTTAGTTGGGGGCTGAGGGCAGTATTCAAATCCTGTAGGTGTGGCCCCAGAGTCTTCGTTCTCATACTCAAAGCTACAGAGCTGTGCTGCCCTCCCCTAGTTCTAGGCAGGCTAGCTCCTTCTCTCCTGTAGCTCTCAAAGACTCAGACAGGCCTTCTTTGACCACCCTCAAATGGAGCCCCACCCCCATTACTTTCTCTCCCATTAAACTGCTTATTTCCTTCCCAATCCTCAGCAAAACCTGAAATTACCTTATTTATGTATTTACTTGTTTATTATGTTTCTCTAACTAGAATGTAAACTCCAGGAAGGCAGAGACCTTGCCTTTTGTTTCAATGTATTCCGCGAGGCACCTAGAACAATTCTCTAGCACACAGCAGGTGTTCTATGAATAACCATTGAATGAACAAATTAAGGATTATGATGCTACACAATGCTACAAGAGGGTCAGATGGTATTTGCAATGTTCTTCATCCGCCAGTCCTTCAAATCTAAGGCAGAAGGGAGCCAGTACCCAGATCCCGACATAGATGGATGAAGCTGATAGATTTATAACTGCATCTGACTGGCAAATCCCCCTACCTGGGTCCTTCAGCACATAGTGATAAGCTTGTATAAAGCGGGGATTGAGTCCTCTAATGAACCCATCGTGACCTCCCACCACCTAACAGTATTTACAGGGGATTGTCGACTGTTGATAGTCAGTATCTGATCAGAACACTCTACAAATAACAAAAAGCCCCTATCCCTTGAATCAGGGGGCACCTTGAATACACATCACATTGTCACAGAAAATCCATCCTGGTGGTGAGGTTCTAAGTCAATGAACATGCTAAAACAAAAATCAACATTTAATACTCCAGTGAGCCCTGGCAACATGTATTGAACTTGCCTATGAACCTAATAACAAAAGGAATTGACATTTTTCAAGGACCTATTATATGCAAACACCCTGCTAGACACTTTTACATATGATCTCATTTAATCTTGTTAGTTTGGAATTATTACTATTTCCTTTTATAAATGAGAAAAGTGAGGCTCCAAGACCCAATATTCCAAAGCCAGTGGGGATTCAAGTCCAAGTTGAGAGCCTCCTGAACCTCTCCCCACTGTCCTCTGCTCTGAAGTATTCTGCCTTCTCTGTGCTTCGGCCAGACTCACTGTCCTCATCTATGCCTTGTGCTTTCCTAGCTCTGTGCCTTTGCTCATACCAGTTCCTTGACCCAAAAATGGCCTTTCCGCTCCTTACTATCTGCTGAAATCCTCTTCTTTCCACCTTCCATTATAAAGGCTTCTTCAGTCTCTTCAGCTGGAACTCACCCACCTTGATGTTTTCAGAGGTCCCAGGTGACAAGCCCAGCATTAATGCCCTGTAGTATAAACTTCTTTACTCCTCACTAGAACCTGAGCCCCAGGAATCTAGGGCCTGTCAGGAATGTTCGCATTTGATTCTTCCTGAATGAGTGGTGAGAGAGTACTTGCTGAACCACTAGAGAATGAAGAGCAAAAAGGACAGGTGGGATTTAAATGCATCTGAGAGATAAAAGGCTCTGGACAAATTAGCTTCGAGTACAGGATCTTATTAGGGGAAGACGAACTTATTTACCACAACTCTCCTCCAGTCACAAAGCATACCCTCATCAGCCCTCTGATTTCATGAAACTTAAAACCAGGTTATCTAGGAAGGAAAGAAAATAATAAAATCACTTGTGTGAGAATCCTTTCATAGTAATGCATTTCACCACACACTGAGGAGACACTAATTGCTGCACAAGGGGAAAAAGATATTGGGCAAAAGGAACGAAGTTCACCTTTTAGCTGTCACAGTTACTATCTTGTGCTTGTTTTGCTGTGGCATGCACCTGCTCTGGAAAACACATACTTGCCAAACTATAGGCCTCTCCAACCCCACCTATATTGAACACCAATCAAAGGATGCCTGATTTGGAGTGGTTTAAATTGCCTTGATTGGAAAACATCTCAACCATCATCTTAAACTGAAAACAAGCAGATACTGGGCTCTATGTCAGGACCCAAGAACATAGCATTATTTCCCCCCCCAACAACCATTTTAAGATTTTTACAAAAATAAACGACTCACATACAGAAACACTTCCTGATCTATAAGCCACTGTGAAAACAAATCATTATGCTGTTGAATATTTTATGATGGTCCAAAGGAGGAGAGCTGAGCATTCACCAATCCTTCCCATGTCTATTTTGGGACTCCCAAAGCAAACTGCAAATGCCTCCTTTATTTTCTAATCTCTCATTTGCAAGTGCTAGATGGATTCTTGGTGAACTACTGCCTCCTCCCAAACTGACTCTACATGTAGAGACCGGGAGGTTCCACTTCTCAAGTGTTCACAACAGAGAGGACCTCAGCGAACACTCCTCCCACCCTGTTTTACAGGCGGCAAACAAGTGGGGTTCTAGTCCAAGGTCACACAGCTGGTGGATGGCAGAGGAGCCACCAGAAGCCAGAGTCCCTACTCCCAAAGCTCAAAGTTGCTGCAAGTCAGCGACGTGACCGAGACATGGACTTCTCTGGATCCCAACATTCCTCTCCACCGCCAATGAGCTCTGGAGCTCAGACACTCAGGGGTGTCCCCTCTACTCACAAAACGACAATACAGGCACAGTGCTTCAACTGACCTCCCCCGGCCAACCCCTCCTGATCCAGGTGTGACTGTGAAGGACTAGCGGGGAGGGTCAGTCTCACCGAGGTCACTCAGAAAGTTAGCGCCGGCAGCGGCCGCACCTGAACCCAGGTCTTCCCCTTTCCAGTGTGCAGCTCCTTCCTCTAACTGCACCGAGCAGATCTCAGAAACTTGAGCGACACATCATCCTGTGTAAAGAGTTAACTGCTGCAGATCCTGGGCTGGCCCGCGGACGCGCCCCCGAGCTGGGAGTGGGGACGTGAGGACAAGAAGAGGGCGCGGGTCACCCAGGACCGCTGGTGCAGGCGGAGCGCACGGCGGAGGGCGGCGCGGAGGAAGCCGAGGCGCAGGCCCGGCGTGGGGACCTGGAGTCTCCCCAAAACTTTGCGACGCCGGGACCTAGCCCTTACCTGCCGTGGCGACGCCGCCCGCGCGGACGGAGACCTGGCGGGCTGACGCTCTCGGCGAGGGGCGGCCCCGCCCAGCGGCGGGCACGGTAGCGGGCAAGGCTCGGGCAGCGGCTCAGCTCCGGCTCGGCTCGGGCTCCGCCTCCCGCGCCGCGGCTGCAGCCGGAGGGGGGACGCCGGGCCCGGCCGCGCCCGCGCCCGCGCCGTCTGCCGGCGGCAGGTGCTGAGGCTGCAGCTGCCGGGCCGCCAGCTGCCGGCGCCCCGACCCCCGCCCCGGGGGAGGAGCCCCGCGCACCGCCTCCCGGGCTCCGGAGGTCCGGGGCCGCCGCAGTGGGCGGTCCCGCTCCCACCCCAGCCCTGCCTCCGCCGGCCTTCCTCAGCTCACCGGCTGGGCACGCAGCGTCTGCTGGATACCCAAGGGGAGACTGAGGCTGGGGGAGGAAAGGCACTCCCAAGGTCACCCTTGGGCGGCGACTGGGCCAAGACTGGAACCCAGAAGAGTCCCCAGGAACTCCTTCCTTCCCCCGGAGAAGAGCCCCAGCTACCTGGGACCTTGGGGGACGCAGCTGACTGCTCCCCACCTCCCCTCCCCCTCAGGCTGAGGGGAGAGAGAAAGGAGTGAGCCCACTTCTGATCCTGTGGACCACCGTTCCTGCCTCTAAATTCCTTGTACGCTGGGATGCTGTGCTCCTCCCGCTCTGCTAGGGCCTCTTCATCCACTCTTTCGTGGTCTCATTGAGGACTCCTCAAACCTCGAAGCCCTAAAATTCTGGGGAACCCTGGGGCTCTGCACTCAGCCCGCTTCTGATTTCCCAGGCCACCTCTCTCATTCCCCTGTCTCCGATTCTACCACCTCCCTGTTCATCATACCTCAAATGTGTGTCTCTATCAAAAACTCTTTTCTGTGCTGAACTATCTACTGAACACCTACCAGGTCCATACCCTACGTTAGACACTGGAGATAAAGCCTTAAGTAAAGCATAGCTCCTGCCCTGATGCAATCACAGTCAAGTGAATTGTTACAATACAGTGCAGTTCCTGTAACAATAGCATGATTCCAGGGTACCAAGGGCACCAAGGCAAGTGCCTGTATTGGCTGAGCAAAGGTCTCCTGGAGGAATCATCCTCTAATGGAAATCTGAAAAACCAAGAGGTTGACCAGTCAAAGGGAGGAGTGTGGAGAGAGCCTTCCCGACAAGACCACAGGAACAAAGACCCCAAGATGAGAGAGATTCCTGAGGGAATGGCAGGAGTTGAAAGTTGAAGCAGGAGAGTTAACAGGGCTAATTCCTGGTCAAGGAGTTTGACTCTGTTCTCAGTGCAACGGCAGGTTCATGGGAGGACTTTTGACTAGGGAAGAGGCACCATCAGATTGGCATGTTGGATCCTTCTGGGGATCAAATGGAGCACAGACAGATGTTAACGAGTGTGTCCTACAGCCAAGAAAAAAAAAATCAGGACTTGGCAGAACTTTGGAGCCAGCCTGCTCTGGATGAAAGTAGGTGCTTCAGCCCCTACCTCCTCTAAGTCCTTTATCCCCAAATCCAGGCCTCCATCCAGAAACTCTCCTGAGTGGCTCTGTCTCTGACAGGCCTTCTAGGTACCTAAGGTACCTACACCCAAAGCTCTCACTCAGAGCCTCAACCCTCTGCCTCCCAGATCCAAGGACAGAGGGAGCCGTTTGCTCCATGGGGTCTGTGCCCTCACCCATCGTCACTGTAGATGTAGTATACATAGTTCTGCCCCAGTTAAGCACCAGGAAGAAAAATGAACAAAAATGGAAGATTCTGAAGCCATAGTGGAAATAAAGAATGCTTTTTAAAAATTAAGTGTTCTATCTCTCTGAATGATTTGTTATGATTACATATAAATATATAATTTTCTCAAAAGAAGTCTGATTTTAAAAATTGTATTGTAGATGAAGATTAATAACCAAATTATTCTCTTCAATGCAGGTTAAACACCAAAAACGGCATTTGTCAGAAAGGAAGATAGCTCAAGCCTCTTGTCCAGCGAGTACAATTTTCCCCATGGAATTTTGTCCTACCTTCTCAATTTCCTAGCTGCCCATGCAAGTGTCAGCCTCTCCCAGTGCCTTATATGTTTATCTATAAACAATCTCACCTTTAGCCCCTGGACCCCACTGTCCTCAGGTTCCCGTTATGATTACTTTTCCCTCTTCACCCCCTCTGCCATTTCTTCCTCAGCTGCTGGCGTGGCAGTTGCTAAGGTTCCTCACATTCCCCTTTAGAGTCTTTTCTCTCTTCAAATGCACCAAGCAATTCTTTTGGTTATGGGGCTTCAGCCAGACCTTCTGTGCTCAAACCCAGAAACATAACTGTCTGCTGGACATCTCTTGAATGTTCCTCATGTGCCCCAGTCTCAACAGAGCCAAAACCAAATTCAACATCTTTCCCCCAAATTACCCCTTCTGCATTGTTTCCCTGTCTAAACTGGTGGTGGCACCTCCTTCCCCTGGGCACTCAAACTAGACACCAAAGAGATTCTAGCTTCTTCCCTCACCTGGGCCCTCACAGCCTACTGGCCCCTAAGTCCAGTCTCCTCTGTTTCCTTAGCAACTCTTGTACACGTCTCCTCCTCTTCATGCCGCTGTCCTTTATTTTATTCATTTATTTTAGAGACAGAGTCTCACTTTGTCACCCTTGGTAGAGTGCCGTGGCATCACAGTTCATAGCAACCTCTAGTTCTTGGGCTCAGGTGATTCACTTGCCTCAGCCTCCCGAGTAGCAGGGACCACAGCACCCGCCACAATGCCCGGCTATTTTTGTTGTTGTTGCAGTTTGGCCAGGGCCGGGTTTGAACCCACCACCCTCAGTATATGGGGCCAGCGCCCTACTCACTGAGCTTCAGGTACCACGCCGTTGTCCTTACTTTAGATGAAGCCTCACTGTTTCTTACCAATGCTGTAGTCAACCGCCTCCAGTTTTTCCTATTTACAATTCATCCTCCACATTCTGTCAGTGATTTTTTTTTTTTTTGGAGACAGAGTCTCAAGCTGTCACCCTGGGTATAGTGCTGGGGCATCACAGCTCACAGCAACCTCCAACCCCTGGACTCAAGCGAGTCTCCTGCCTCTGCCTCCCAAATAGCTGGGACTACAGGTGCTCGCCACAATGCCTGGCTATTTTTTTAGTTGCAGCTATCATTGTTGTTTGGGGGGCCCAGGCTGGATTTGAACCCGCCAGCTCAGGTGTATGTGGCTGGCGCCTTAGCCGGTTGAGCCACAGGCGCTGAGCCTGTCAGTGATCTTTTTAAACCACAAAACTGACAAGTCACTCTCATGTTGATGATACCTCTCTTATTCCTTCCTGACCTTGCAATAAGATCTTAACTTACTAGCATGGCATCAACTCCTCAGGAACCTGATCTGTTACTGGTACACCATCTCCTCATCTCCTATAGCCTCATCTCCTCCTCGCCCCACACCTGTACATCAAACAACTTATTTTCCTAGGGTACACTGTGTAATAAAAGGTACACAGCATAGTGCTAAAACATATAGCCTTGAGCCAAACTGCCTGAATTCAAATCCCAATGCTGCCACTTTTTTTGTTTGTTTGTTTGTTTTGAGATGGAGTCTTGCTCTGTCACCCTGTCTAGAGTACAGTGGCATTAACATAACCTCTGTCGCCCTGTCTAGAGTACATAGCTCACCATATTCTCAAACTCCTGGGCTAAAGTAAGTCTCCTGCCTCAGCCTCCCAAGTAGTTAGGACTACAGGTACATGCCACCACCCCCAGCTAATTTTTCGGGTTTGGGTAAAGATGGTATCTTTCTCTTGCTCAGGTCAGCCTTGAACTACTGACTTGAAGTGATCTTCCTGCCTTAGCCTCCCAGAGTGCAAGGATTACAGGCTCGAGCCACCATGCCAGACCCCAATGTTGCTACTTATGCAATTTTGGGGAAGTTCCATAACCTTTCAGTCCTCTGCAAAGGGAACATAATGAGAATACCTATAACCTAGAAATGTTCTCAATGCTGGAGATAAAGCAGCATTCATTATTTTCTAGACAGCACCGTTAGTAAAGCATATAATCATCACATGTAGTGAGGCTTATGGTGCTTATTTTACAGAGGAGGAAACTGAGGCTCCAAGAAGTAAAGTAACTTACCTAAGATTCCAGTGTTTAAAGTAGCTGCACTGGGATTCATATGGGATTCTAAGTCCTATACTACTAAATCCTTTGCATAAGCTATTATCTCCTTCTGGGAGGCTTCCTTAGTTCCTTACCTTTACCCCAACCTGCCAGACAAATTCTTCTTTCCTGGTCAAAATGTCGTGGTCAAAAAATATCTTCTCTATGAATTTGTCCCAGTCCCTGTTTGTGCCTCTGCTGTACTTGGTATATATCGCAAATACAGCACTCAGAGTACCCATTACAATGGTTTATTTACATGTCTATCTTCTTGAGATCTCTGTGAGAAAGACAATATCTTATTTATTTTTGTTTTTCTATAATTTTGTAGATATTTATTGAATGAATGAATAAATCAACAAATAAAATATTTATGAATCTCAGGTTTTACTCTAACAGCTGTCATTATAATACAGATTACTTTTAACCTAATTTTGTCACTCTGAAGAGTCATTTTTGGTGATACGATAGCAGGGTCAAATGATCCAATATTAACATAGAGCAAGAGATAGCAAGACTGAAATTCCTCATATTGCTATTTGGTTGTGCCTCGTCCTTCTCAGATGTCTCTCCTTTTTTAGTGACACGATGTAATAACCCATAATGAGAAGCTGTGTTGCATCCTAATGAGACTTCCTGACTCAAACATCTGAGGTTTGATTTTATTTCCCATAAGTACCACTTCAGCTCAAAGTTTGCTTTCTCTGTGGCAACTAGCATGCCATTTGTCATCTGCTAAGTGCCCATACCTTCCCTGTATCTGTATTAATCTCCTTTGCATTCAAATATTTCTGAGAGCTGACTTAATAGTTAGCTTTTCTATTTAATTTTCTATTAAATTTCCTTCTTAGAAAGCCTAACTCTTCCTGACTTCCTATCTATTGTTCCCAGAATAGAATAGTTTACAGCTTCAACTTTCAGCTTTACTGTCAGCAAGTGATTTAGGACAAGTTTCTGCTCTTCCTCAGAATGATCAAATTCCATATGGTTAAAAAAACCCTGACCCTGCAATTTTGTATGGAGCAGTATTTTTAAATTAGATGTTAGAAACGTTTATTTTGTTTATCAGAACACAAGTAAGTTGGCCATTTTAAAGCCTCCATATCAAATTAATAAGAAGTAGTATGGGTCAAACAAAGAATAGTAGTGTTCTGCCACTTGTCCAGGTCCTCTTACTCTTCAGATCTCAGTAGAAAGGAGGAATGGGACAGAATGACCTGGAAGGTCTTTTAGATCCAAATGACAATTCTTTAATGGTCCTCCCAAGCCCATTCATTCATTCATTCATTCAACACCTGGCAGTGCCTGTGGCTCAGTGAGTAGGGTGCTGGTCTCATATACCGAGGGTGGTGGGTTCGGCCTCTGGCCAAACTGCAACATTCATTCAACACCTTTGAGTGCCAACTGTGGACATAAGCCTTTAGAAGTGAGTTCAGACTGGACAGGGAATGGAATGATTTGGCTGAGAGAGTTTATGTTTTCGAGTATTTAACGTTTTCTTAATATTCTTAAATATTAAGAACTACAATGAACACAGTCACATGAACACTTTGGTGAGCCAAGACCCATGGACCATCGGACTACTACAGGAGAATCATTAGAAATAGCCCTGAGATATTTGTCAGAATTTCTGGTGCTCAGCTTGTAAAAAAGCAGGGCCCTAGACTTCTAAACCCTTTTTCTATCCCTCCGTTGTGCGTGGCTATGGGGACGTCATATCACCTCTCTGAGCTACAGTTTGCTCCTTTATTTAAAAAGGGAATAATACCTGAAACACCAAGGCCCCTTAATCTCTGAATCAAATTATTCTTTGAGATTAAGGAAGCTAAAGTGTTACCTACTCACTAAGAGAGGTACAGCTGTTTGCAAAAGAAACTGGGCTCTTATCATGAGAATTATATTACCTCTTGAGGACAAGTAAATTACGGCTCTAGATAGAGAAATAATGACATAAAAACAACATGTTCTTACTCCCAAGATTCTAGGACACAGAAGCAGACATTCACTGCTCACTTTTTAAAAAATAAGTTGTCCAGTTCACTGTAAAATTCTAAGTACAGGGAGTTGGACTAGAAAGTCCATTATCTGGGTACTGATAAAGAGAGATCAGTCTCCCAATACTTCCTAAACCCCTCATGATTACTTAACACAATCATTCTCCCAAAGACAATCTATTTTTACTTTTTTTTCTTTTTGGTGGTGGGGCAGAGGGATAGAAAACATGTGTTATTTCTGGATTGCTTCCTTAGCTCTCATATAAGCCTTGTCTCCTTAAATTTCTTTTTCTGTTCCTAATCTCATTCTCTACCCCTTGATAAAATTAGTATTGCTAATGCAATGGGCTTAATGATTTAGTTAGAAACAGAGAGACAATGAGATAATTGTATAGAATTGAGAGTGATTATTTCAAAAATATAATCAAATTTTTTAATTTAAAAAAATGTTCAAGTTCTTTATGTCTTTTGCCAGATGAATTTTTATCACATTCCTCAGGTGTTAAATCTTTCAGTGTTGCGAGAGACAGCTTTGAAAAGATAGGACTGGCTTCAGTATCTTTTACCTTTCCTCTTTATCTCTTTTAACAACTCTTTTTCTGCTGGCTCCACGTTTTGGAGATCAGCTCCTAGGAGGAAGGCATGTCCTTGAGATTGCAGCCAGTATTGAGTATGGTTCTATCATGGTCTTGCCAAGTACATTTGGTCCAATTTCCAGAGGCTCCATTCTTTTCCGCCCTGCACATGCTGGGGGACTGCTGCTTCATATTGCTGCTGTGCTCCTCAGGACCCCAGGGGCAGATACCACCATCACTAGCATTCCTTTCTTCATCTCCTTTACTTTTCATAGCAATTAACAGTTTGTAAAGCAACAGAGAAAGCAGTTATCTCATTGCATTCTCTGAACAGCCCCTTGAGTTATGCAAGACAAACACTATGATACCCTTTTTACAGACAAGAAACTGAGACAAGCTCAGAAAAGTCAAATGATTTGTACGAGGTCACAGGGCTGGTAAATGAGATTCAGATTCAGGTTTATCTGGGTAGCAGGGCTCTATTCTTGGGAGGAAAAAGATGACTGCACTTTCTTAAATCACCTTAGGATGCTTACCCAGGGGGATTCTCTTGAATCTCTTCATTGATTCTCTTCATCCTGCAGCTCCTTTTATCACCCACCTCCCTGCTGGGGTGACTCAAATTGGGATACATACAGTGAGTGGAGGGCATAGACACTGGGACCTATAGCTTCAGCCTCAGAGAACTCTCATGCACACCTGGGGAGAGTGGATCAGTGCAGCACTGGTGAAGAGTGGTGTCTCTGCCACACTGTTTAAATTTGCAAGGAGGACCAAGACCCAGGAGTCTGGGATGTGGTCTGTTTCAATAGTGAATTTACAGTGAAAGCTTTCAAAACAGGGGCTACCTCAGGGGCCCAGCTGACCCCAACTGAGCAGGGTCCCTCAGTAAGTGTGAAGGAACTGGTCCTCCCTATTTTCTGCACATAGCTTTGAAGGAAGACACCTGATTCTGCTAACACCTGCCTCTATAGAGGGTAATGTCACATTTGGGCCAAACCATACTTCTCAGGGCCACTCTGAGCCCATATGGCATCTTTATGTGAATTAGAAAAAGGTGTTTGCTTTCAGATGCTTTTGTGAAAATAATAAAATAAGTCTCTTTCTTTGTATAGATGTAGCTCTACACCAGGATACCCAGCTCAGCAAGTGGATCCTCTTAACCAGGTGCCCTTGGGCAGTAGACAATCTACACAATGGAACACAGCAGCTCACCCCCCTCCTCATTCATTCTGGGAGTGTCTAAAGATCTTAAAGACCTCTCCCATCTCATCTCAGCCTAGTGAACCCAACTAACTAGCCTTGTTCATCAGTAAGCCACTGGAGAAGCATCTTTCTTTCTTTTCATGATTGCTGAACCATTGCTACCCCAAAAGCCAAAAAAGCCTGATTTGCCCAGGTGCTGAGTAGCCAAAACAGATCAGAGATTATTTAAGGAGAGTCAATAGTTTGAAAGAGGAAGATCAAGTTCAATAACTGAAGAGAGAAATAATATTGAGATAGATTTAATAAAAGAAAGAATAAGTTTTTAAAATAAGAATTTTAAGGATTCAAGTCGCTATTGGAAAGAAATGATTAAAAAATGGGTTTGGGGGTGGCGCCTATGGCTCAGTGAATAGAGCACCGGCCCCATATACTGAGGGTAGCAGGTTCAAACCCAGCCCCTGCCAAACTGCAACAAAAAATAGCCAGGTGTTGTGGTGGGCGCTTGTAGTCCCGGCTACTCAGGAGGCTGAAGCAAGAGAATTGCCTAAGCCCAGGAGTTGGAGGTTGCTGTGAGCTGTGATGCCATGGCACTCTACCGAGGGTGACAAAGTGAGACTCTATCTCTAAAGAAAAAGAAAAAAGAAAGGAAAAAATGGGTTTTGGAAATTAAATAGAGAATTTTTAAATTTAAGCCTTCCAATTGTGCAAGCTTAGAATAGAATGAACACCACTGAAAACTGACTTTATGATCTGAAAGTTGAAAAAGAGAATTATCTATCCCATAGTACCAAGCCAAAAATAAAAGGAAATGGAAACTATGAGTGAAAATTTTTAAAAAAAATTAATAAAATATCTAGAAGACTTGCAAATAATAGAAGTACCAAAGGGAGCAATTATAGCAGAGAGCAAAACAACAACCAAAAATAATAGAAGAAAAATGTATAGACTTTAAGAACTATAGACTTGAATTACCAGATAAAATGTATGTACTTGAATTATTTATACTTTAAATGTATGGACTTGAGTTATCAGATAAAAAAGATTCATTGGTTTCTATACTGTATTAATTTTAAAACACATGTCGAAAAATTTCAGTCCTATACCAAT
Organism: Perodicticus potto; assembly: GCA_963574655.1. Taxonomy (NCBI): domain Eukaryota; kingdom Metazoa; phylum Chordata; class Mammalia; order Primates; family Lorisidae; genus Perodicticus; species Perodicticus potto. Next base: position 31,699 of record CAUYRH010084870.1, read on the forward strand.
GGAGGAAATATATTTCTTCCTATTCCTTCTGCTCAATACAGCTAAAAACATAAGTAGGTATAAAACACAATATATAAAACAAACATAAGAAGACTATGAATGAGGAAGAAAGAAGGTGGACCAGCTAGGGACCTGAGGACTCAAAGAACAACACAGCAATGAATTCCCTGGATTTTCTTTTTACCTCTTATATATTCTAGACTGGGCACTAGAGAAGCCTACAATTAGGAAACGGCAATAGCCACATATTTTTTTTTAATCTGAAGAAAAGCTTGATCTCTGTAGTCAAAGGAATGGGGAGGGAAGCCTCCTAACAAAACAGAAAACTTTGTGTGATAGTACCCATCCTATTCCAGCAAAACACCATAAAAAAAAAAGAAAGAACACAGGAACTCCCTCCCGTTCCCCTGCTCCCATTCACTGCAGGTAAAGTGGAAAGCTTAGACTCCCATCCCTATCCTGATGTAACAAGGTACACCTCTCACTCCGCACGAGAGTGGTAGAACCTGGGGAGGGGAGAAGTTGGCCCTCCATCTCCACCCAGTGATAACGTGGTAATATTCCTCGTCTCCTATCAGTACAGCTGAAGCCTGCTAAAATACAAGACTCAAATAAGATCCATAATCTTATGGTATGATATCCAAAATATCCAGAATACAATTTTTAAAAATTGCTCATTGTATCAAGAACCAGAAAAATCTTGAATGAGAAAAACTAATCAACAGATGCCAAAATGAACATGCTATAGGTGGTTGAAATTATCTGAAAATGTTTTAAAGCAACTACAATAAAAATGCTTCAACAAGTAATTATGAATTCTCTGAAACAAATGAAAATATAGAAAATATCACCAAAGAAGCAGAAGTTATTAAAAAGATTCAAATGCACACTGTAGAACTGGAAAATGAAATCACTGAAATAAAAAACTCACCACAAAGCCTCAATAGTAGAGAAGAGATAACAAAGGATAAAATCAGCAAAGCTGAGGAAAAATCAATAGAATTTGCCTAACCCGAACAACCGACAGAAAACAGACCAGAAAATATATATATATAATTAGACTAACATTCATATCATCTGAGCCCAAGAAGAGAAAGAACCAAAAAAGTATTCTAAGAAACAATTGCTGAAATTTTCCAGATTTAGCAAAAGACATAGCCAAGAAACCCCAAATGGGTTTAAAACGGCCCAAGCCAGCTAAAAACAACAATGACAGCTGCAAAAAGAACAACAACAAAAATAGCCAAGTGCTATGGTTGGTGCCCTTAGTCCCAGCAACAAGGGAGGCTAAGGCAAGAGAATTGCTTAAGCTCAAGAGTTTGAGGTTGCTGTGAGCTATGACACCATGGCACTCTACCAAGGGCAACATAGTGAGACTCTGTCTCCAAAAAAAGAAAGAAAGAAAGAAAAGAAAAATGAGAAATAAACAGAAAATATTAATAAGTAACAAAATGGTAAAGCCCTAACATTTCAATAAGTACATTAAATGTAAATGATTTAAATATACTAATTAAAGAACAAAGATTCAAATGCACACTGTAGAAATAGAAAATGAAATCACTGAAATAATGAATGGAGTTTTGAATGGATTTTCAAAAACATGTCCTGGTGAAATTTCTGTACTCTAAGCAAATGTCATGAGCTTCTAATGTGAATATCTTACATATAGAGGAAAAAGAGCTCTCCAGATTTATTTTGTGGACTCCACAAATAGTCCTTGTTAAAATTTTTTGAAACCTAATATTTGTTAGGCACTAGAACACTAAACAGCTTACTTTATCTCATTTTAATTACCCTATGAATTACATATTAGTTTCCTCATTTTGTAGATGAGGAAACTAAGGCTAACTTTCCCAAGGTCACTCTACTAGTAAGAGCTTGGATTCAAATCCAAGGAATCTAATGAAGCAACTAAAGAATAAGTCTTAGTTATGTACCTAAAGAGGAGAGAGAAGATAGAGCGTCCAGGCTAAGAAAATAGTCTATGGGAAAGTTCTGAGGATGGGAAAGAACACCTATTATGTGCTAGGTACTTTTAATATACTATTAATTATCACAAAAACTCCAATAAATGGTTGTTATGGTGTCTTTTTTGCAGATGAAGGGATTTAGTGAGGTTAAATAACTTGTTCCAGATCATCCAGCTAGTAGATGATAAAGTTAAAATTTACATCTGGTTCTACCATCATCCCCTGTTCAGTCAACAGGTTAGAATGGATCTTGGAGAATATTTCCCATAGTGGTTGTCCTTAATACCCCAATAGTTTTCCTAATGTGATCCAGAAATTAAAACTCTAAACAGAAAGGGGCCTGTCATGCCTTTCTGGATGATTTTTATCAAGCCTGCCTACTTTGAGTGTATCTTTGTCTATAAAACAGAGATTTAGATATCAACATTTTTCTAACTTTGGTAAAGAGGAGACAAGTAGAATTTTTTATCAACTTAAGTCCTACTGAACTGGAAACCCAATGTAGAAGACAGATGTAAGCAGAGCAAACCTGAATGAAGGGAACTGGCCGATGTGGGCACAGCACTGCCTGGACCTTCTCTAGCTAAAACACTCTTCTCATAACCCTAAATTCTGGAAACAGAGCATGGAGAGGCTCTAGACACAAAGGAGAGTCGTGGAAGCTTTCTCTCCTATCTTTAGTATAGGATAGGAAGAGAGAGGAATGACCTAGATTTTCTTAAAAACAAGACTTTATTCATGTTTTGTTACTATGTACCGTGTACTGCAACACTGTGTTTCAGCCTGTTCTTCCAATCAGAGAGATGTTCTGGAAAGGGTCTGGCGTATGGAGTCAGACTTGGCTTGAATGCCAGCTCTTGCTAGCTTTGTGACCTTGGACAATGAATGTAACATCTTAGTTTTCCTATTATGACAGAGAGATAATTCTGACCTTGAAGAGTGTTGTGAAGATTAAATGAAATAATAAGGATCTGGGGTATTGTAGTCATTTAATAAATGGCAGCTACTATTGTGCATTTTGAAACCCCCAGATCTTGACACTTTAAGTCTGCCTTTTCTTTCATAATTTGTGGAGCTTGGTTCTTTCTTTTTTCCATTTCTTCTTCCATTCTTTTCCTATGCAGACTGATTGATATTAAAGCAGACTGACTGACATTAAAAGAGATGATACTTTTTGCAAAGGAATGCTGAAGGTTGTATAAATATAACATGGTGATTTATGAAAAACCATGTACTTTTTAATGACATTGAAGACATGATGTATTTTCATAATCTGGATCCTGATTAATGGCTATTATATGTGCTGATAAACCTGAAACCAAATGACAAGAGTGTTCATAAAATAACCCATTGTTAAAACAAATTATTTTCAAAAATAAAATATGCTTTTATATGCCTACTACTGACAGACAAGGGTAACTTACTTTACAGGCCTTGTCTCAACATAAGTAATGTCTTATGCATCATAATGTAGTTGGAGGGTTAGCCTGAACTTTCAGAGCCTAGGACACCTAAGAATATGCTTTACTGGAGGCTGAAGTCATGGCAGGTTTCCTATAATGGACCATGAATTTCTGCCACTTCCCATGAAGCCTAATGGGAGAACACTTCAGAGCATATGGTACTTTGTCAACTGATACTAATGTGTCCATTAGTGCAACTCCAGAGGGAATTTCAGTTTGTGCCTAGAGAACAGCACTTGGGGAACAGAAATGGCTATTAGGGTATTAAGTATGAAATGTCCAGTTTCCTAAGTACTAAGTTTGACAGTTGATATTTCTGACATTTCATTTTGATGCTTTTTTTTTATTAAATCAAAGCTGTGTACATTAGTGCAATCATGGGGTACAATGTGTTGTTTTTATATACAATCTGTAATATTTTCATCAAACTGGTTAACATAGCCGTCACGGCACCCTCTTAGTTGTTGTGTTAAGACATTTATATTCTACATTTAGTAAATTTCACATGTACCCTTATAAGATGTACCATAGGTGTGGTCCCACCAATTACCCTCCCTCCACCCATCCTCCCCCTCCCCTGCCCTCCCTCTCCCCTTTCCCCATATTCTTGGGCTATAATTGGGTTATAGCTTTCATATGGAAGCTATGATGCTTTTTTTTTTTAAGTGTGAAGGTACATCTTCATTCTTTCAAATGCCCACTTCGGCTTGTGATTATCTTTCAAAAAAAATTTTAGAGTAAGATTTGTAAAACCATAGATAAGTTAAAAATTTGTGTTATTTTCTAATATGAGTTCTATTGTGGAACCAATACAGTACAGATATCTTGGAATATCAAAAAAGTGTTTAGGAAAGACATGGTTAAGGAATGCACAGTACATTGAGGGTTTGCGAAGTTCCAATCTGGTGATTTTAATCTCGAAAATGAGCCTTGTGGGTGACCTGAGACCAAGGTGGATAATGATGAACTGAAAGCTATAGTGGAAGAAAATCCATTACAATGCAGGCATGAATTAGCATGAAGGTTTGATGGTAAAATGGTACTATTCCAACAATACTGGGCCTTTTGAAACAAATCGGCAAGGTAGATAAGTTGGATAGATGGGTCATGCATGAAGTAAACAAGCATCAGAAGAGACATCATCTCAAAGCTTGCTTTTCTTTGCTGTCATGACATAAAGGTGAACCATTTCTACACTACATTGTTACATGTAATGAAAATGGATTCTTTTTGATGATTTCAGGTGTTCATCACAATGGCTGGATAAAGATGAAGGGCCAAACACATTTCAAAAAAACTAATGCTGTCTGTTTGGTGGTCTAGTGCTGTTATTATCCACTATAGCTTAATGAAACCTGGTCAACAGATTAAAGTAGATGTCTACTTCAACCAACTGGATGACATGATGAGGGTGCTTATAATTAAGCAGCTGAGATTGGTCAAGAAAGACAGGCCAATTCTCTTGCAACACAATGCTTGACCACATATTATACAAACAATGCTGCTCAAACTATAGAATCTGGACTTGGAAACTCTTGTCACCTACCATATTCACCAGACCTTGCACCAATTCATGACCAGTTCTTATAGGCTTTTGATCACTTCTTGCAAGGAAAAATATTCAATTCTCAACAAGCCATGGAAAACGCCTTTCAGGATTTCATCAGCACTCTCTCTCTAGGCTTCTTTGCTACTGACATGCACAAACTTCTGTTAAGATGGTAAAACTGTGTCAACAGTTGAGGTGCATGCTTTAATTGTACTATTTCTCATTTGAGATATGATAAACTAAACTTTTGATTCGAAATGAGATATTTCACATTTAATGATCTAATACTTATAGCCCCTGCCTCTCCTGCAACTCTGTCCTCTGTTCAGCTTCCCACTCCTCTTTCAGCCCTACCAGGAAGAGGCATAGGAGCATGATATTAGTGGTACCTGTATATCCACACCTGAACCATACTCCCTTAATGAACACCACCCAGATAATCTTCAAAGACCTTATGATAATATTTGATTTGACTCTCATAATATTCCTCTGAGTGAGGTATTGTTATCCATACCACAGAAGAAGAAAACAGAAATTTACAACAGTTAAACTACAGGCTTGAGGGCAGAGGTAAGTGGCAGAGCCATGCTTAGTCTAATGCTGTGCCCTAAACTCACAGTGGATGTATAGAGGCATCTAGTTGGCTTGACTGGGTTCTGCTTTGCTAGCCTAAGTCAAGGTGTGACCCGTATAAAGTATATGCAGTTATATTATTTCACTTAAGTAAAATTACCTGGGAACTTATGGGTGAGGCGCTGTGCTAGGGTCCCAGGAAGTACATGGGCCTTGACATTATCCAGCCCATGAATGTATGGACATCCTGGCCCTAGTAAGTACTCATTAAGTGATAATTTCTTTTAATAAGAGGTGCTACAGAGGCCACAGAGATAAATTAGACATGGTCCTGACCTTCAAAAAGCTCTAAGAGGAGACATAATATATGCCTTCAAATAAGTGTCATAGACGGTAGAATGTACTCTTTTATAATCAGTGGTACAGAAAAGGTCTAGGACCAAACTGTGGGTTGAGGTGCCCTGAAGAGTAACAGCAAATTCACAGGATTACAATGGAATATTTTAATTTTTCACGGGAAACATAGCAATACTCAAAATCAACTGGACATATGCAAATGACAAGCTCCAGGCAGTTCACAGTTGGATCATACTACATTCCTTTCTGTGACATCACATCTCTGCAAAGCTGAATTTTCATCGATTGCTATAAAAAAAGCAAGTACTGTGCAAAAACCAAACCAGGAACAGGAAATGAAAGTGACAGTGTTCAATCTGACTCCAAGGTTTGAGATATGACAAACTAAACTTTTGAATCAAAATGAGATATTTCACATTTAATGACCTAATACTTATAGCCCCTGCCTCCCCCACAACTCTGTCCTCTGTTCAGCCTCCCACTCCTCCTTCAGCCCCAACAGGCACATACATCCCATTAGTAAGTAGTAATGGTTACTTTAAAATGAAATAAAAATATAATTTTAATATATGTGCATTGTTTTTTCAAATGACTTTTAGGTTATCAGGATTTAAGCACTTTTTAATTGTTTGGATCTAACTACTTAATATATGGAACTATTACGTCTTTATATTTGCCTAGGGGTGTTATGAAAAATTACAGAGAGTACTATGAAATAAGAAAGTTGAAGAATCACTGCTCTCAGGGATTTCAAGGAAGAAGAAGTCACTCTGAGATGGAAGGGCTAGAAGACTGGAAAGATTAGGGCAGACTTTGAGGGGGAAGAAAAGCTAACCTTTGTAGCAAGTGCCTTGCCAGAGTAAGGGTGCCAGAACACACAGTAACAGTCTATAATAGCTCTTCCTTGGGAGTCCCAAGACCCTAATAAGAGGAGAAGCTAAAGAATTTTGAGTAAGCCCATCAGGTAAAAAGACCATATTCCCTTATCAATGTTGAGGAGTAAAAGATTTAGAAAGTATATCCCAGGAGATCACAGCAGGTGATATTCTTGACTTTCTGCACTATGGTTCTAAGAAGAAAAGATGTTTAAATACAAGAAAGGCTTACTAAAATGAGGTCAGTTCCTAAAAGTCTGTGGGCAGCGTTTTATGATTAGCTGTGGGTAGCCACCTCCCAGGCACTATCAGGGTGCTCTCTGGGCCTCAGAGGCATGGACTACCTATAACAGAAGGCTTTTCATTAAAAAGCATAATTAATTTCCACTTTGCTTGGAAATCAGAATTGAAAACTCACAGCTATTGTGAGCTATTCAAAAGCTAACACTTGATCTTTTCTCTCCCGAAACCCTTTTTTAAACTAACTTTCTATCAGAGTGACCATTTGTCTTTGTGTAGCACTTTGTACTTCTCATTGCATCTTCTTATCTAGCATGTCCTTTTATTCTCAAAACAATTCTGCGCTTTAGCCCAGGAGTTTGAGGTTACTGTGAGCTATAATACCATGGCACTCTACTCAAGGTGACAGAGTGAAACTCAGTCTCAAAAAATAATAGTAATAATAATTCCGAAAGGCAAGAAGACAGGTGAAATAGCTTCCATTTTCACAGATGAGCAGAAGCCTAGAGAGATTAAGTGACTTGCCTAAAACTTTTCTAGGCTATGCCTAGGCTAAGCAAAAGAAGCCAGACTCAAAAGCTACATACTCTATTATTTCATTTATTTGGCATTCTTACAAAGGCAAAATAAAAGGGAGAGAAAACAGACTAGTGGTTGCTAGGGTGCAGGGGTTAGAGGAGGGGTTGACCACAAAGAGGCAGGGGGCAGTTGTTGCGGCCCTTGGAACTGTTATTTATCTTGACAGTGGTAGTGATTCTATGACTGTGTATCTTTACAAAACTCACAGAACTGTATTCCAGAAAGTGTGAATTTTATTATGTGCAATTTTACCTTAAATTTTAGAAATAAAAAAAAAACAATTTAAAAAAGGAGGAGACTCAACAGAGAGTCTAATGAGGAGTTAAGTTGAAAGCCAAATGCTGGGGACTACAAACTTCCACTTCATTGCCCATAGAAAACATCAAATAAATTCTACATTGAACATGAATGGCTTTGGCTTATGAAATGGTTTCCTTTAATGGAGACTTGTAAAGAAATTTTAAATATTTTCTTCAAGGTTGGTGTAAGATAAAAACAGAGGCTATTCACCAGGGACAGTCAATTTATAGATTATGAAGTTCATTTAAAAATGCAAATTAAGGACCAGAAATCCTATAATCACACCTCACACCTATAATCCTAGCACTCCAGAGGTGGAAGCAGGTGGATCACCTAAGCAGGAGTTCCACATCCCAGCGATGTGGTGAGTGCTGTAGTCTCAGCTATTTGGGAGGCCAAGGCAAGAGGATTGCTTGAGTCCAAGAGTTTGAGGTTGCAGTGAGCTATGATGCCATGGCACTCTGCCTAATGAATTAAATTAAAATGAATTGTCTTTTCTCCACTATACTGGCCATTTCAGTAGTATGAGAAGAGTGAGAAAGATTCAAAGACAACGGACTGATGTCTTTGAAATTCTAAGGAAAACTTTTTCCACCTAAAATTTTATAGACAGCCAAATAATCAGTGAAGGACAAGTGAAGGACATAATAAAGATATTTTCACACTTTAAAAATTTCCAAAATTTGGGCAGCACCTGTGGCTCAAAGGAGTAGGGCGCTGGCCTCATATCCCGGAGGTGGTGGGTTCAAGCCCAGCCCTGGCCAAAAACTGCAAAAAAAAAAAAAAAAAAAAATTTCCAAAATTTTACCCTCCATGCATACCACCTTAGGAAGCAACTGGAAGAGCTTCTCTAAAAGATTGAGAGCACACCAGGAAGGAAAAACATAGGTTTCAGAAAACAGAAGAGGCAAAATAGAAGAGAGTTGATCTTTCTCTAGCCCTTTACAAAAAAAAAAAAACGGAGCTGAAGTGAAGTAGGAAGTGTGGGCAGTTCCAGGTCTAGAAAACAACCAGTTTAGACCAGCACCAGCAGGACAAGGACTGTGAGGAGGAAGTTTGCATGGGATAAAGGAAGAAGAATTGATGTGTTTAAAAAGATAATCCTAAATATTGACAGGTATGTGACAGATACCTATCTGGAACACATAGGAGAAAATAGTAATAAATACAGAGGAAATTAAAGAAATGAGAAATTACTAACTCCAAAAAAAGTTAAGGGTTATTCAAGGAGGAGGTATGATGTGTACTTCTTGGCCTAGCAGTGAAGGAAATTTGCATGGTCATGACAGTGTAAACACTGTTATCAACTGAACAACAACAAAAGCAGTTAAATCTGTGGAATGATGGAGGTGGGAAACGGGGAGACTTATAAGAACCAAATATTCATCCTACCATAATAGGAGGTATATATCTATAATTCCATAGATAATGTTTAAAATTGATAATATATAGTAGCATAAGCACGTTATTTAGAAATGTGGAGGTAAGGGCGGCACAGGTGGCTCAACGAGACAGAGTCACACTCTGTTGCCCTGGGTAGAGTGACCTGGTATCATAGCTCACCTCAAACTCTTAGGCTCAAGCAATCCTCCTGCTTTAGCCACCTGTAGCTGGGACTACAGGTGCTTGCCATGATGCCTGGTTAGTTTTTCTATTTTTAGTAGAGATGAGGTCTCACTCTTGCTCACACTGGTCTTGAACTCCCAAGCTCAAGGGATCCACTCACCTTGGCCTCCCAGAGTTCTTGGATTATAGACGTGAGCCACTGTGCCTGGCCAGGAGACTGTTTTTAAACCCCTCTATTAAGGGAGCATTTATATCACAAAAATTGGTAAAAATAGCTGGGCTGGTAGCTCCTATAATCCTAGCACTCTGGGATGCCAAGTTAGGAGGATCACTTGAGGTTAAGGGTCAGAGACCAGCCTGAGCAAGGGCCAGACCCTGACTCTTCTAGAAATAGAAAACATTAGCCTGGCTCACCCACCTGTAGTCCTAGCTACTCAGGAGGCTGAGGCAGGAGGAGAATTCAAGCCCAGGAATTTGAGATTGTAGTGAGTTATGATGATGTCACTGCACTTTAGCTGGGGCAACAGAGTGAAACTGTCTCAAAAAAAGGGAGGGGGCAATGCCCGTAGCTCAGTGGTTAGGGCGCCAACCACATACACTAAGGCTGGCAGGTTTGAACCCAGCCCAGGGCCTGCTAAACAACAATGACAATAGCAACAAAAAAATAGCTGGACATTGTGGCAGGCACCTGTATTCCCAGCCACTCAGGAGGCTGAGGCAAGAGAATCGCTTAAGCCCAAGAGTTTGAGGTTGCTGTGATGCTGTGATGCCACGGCACTCTACTGATGGTGACATAATGAGACTCTGTCTCAAAAAAAAAAAAAAAAAAGGCAAAATACAAATTAGGGCTTCTCCTTTTTTCCAGAGACGCACACCTTTGGTTCTCCTTGGTTTCTTTTATAGAAGTATTGTTCTGATAAAAATAAAGCTATCTTTAAAAATACAGTGGTATTGCGGGCCCGGCATCCAACATGCAGCCTGGCAGGCAGGGAGCTGTCTGGTCTTTTTCCTTTTATCCTTGTTTAAGGAAATGACCAACCAGTACAGCATTCTCTTCAAACAAGAGCAAGCCCATGATGATGCCATTTGGTCAGTTGCCTGGGGGTCAAAAAAAGAAGGAAATCGCTGAGACAGTGGTCACAGGGTCCCTGGATGACCTGGTGAAGGTCTGAAAACGGCGTGATGACAAGCTGGACCTACAATGGAGTCTGGAGGGACATCAGCTGGGGGTAGTATCTGTGGACATCAGCAACACCCTGCCCATTGCTGCATCCAGTTCTCTTGATGTTCATATTCGGCTCTGGGACTTGGAAAATGGCAAACAGATAAAGTCTATAGATGTAGGACCTGTGGATGCCTGGACTTTGGCCTTTTCTCCTGATTCCCAATATCTGGCCACAGGAACTCATGTGGGCAAAGTGAACATTTTTGGTGTGGAAAGTGGGAAAAAGGAATATTCTCTGGACACAAGAGGAAAATTCATTCTTAGTATCGCATATAGTCCTGATGGCAAATACCTGGCCAGTGGAGCCATAGACGGAATCATCAATATTTTTGATATTGCAACTGGGAAACTTCTGCATACGCTGAAAGGCCATGCCATGCCCATTTGCTCCTTGACCTTTCCCCCAACTCCCAGCTCCTTGTCACTGCTTCAGATGATGGCTACATCAAGATCTATGATGTACAACATGCCAACTTGGCTGGCACACTGAGTGGCCATGCCTCCTGGGTGCTGAATGTTGCATTTTGTCCTGATGATACTCACTTCGTTTCCAGTTCATCTGACAAAGGTGTAAAAGTTTGGGATGTTGGAACGAGGACTTGTGTTCATACCTTCTTTGATCACCAGGATCAGGTCTGGGGAGTGAAATACAATGGAAATGACACAAAAATTGTGTCTCTTGGAGATGACCAGGAAATTCACATCTATGACTGTCCAAATTAAAGTCTAAAGAAA
>CAUYRH010084872.1:0-11039 GCA_963574655.1 Perodicticus potto
TATAGAATTGTTGGTTTTTTTCCTGTAGATTAATTGAAGTTCTGTATAGATCCTGGATATTAAACTTTTGTCAGATTCAAAATATGCAAATATCCTTTCCCATTGGGTAGGTTGTCTATTTGCTTTGGTTGTTGTCTCCTTGGGTGTACAGAAGCTTTTCAGTTTAATTAAGTCCCATTTGTTTATTGTTGCAGTTGTTGCCATTGCCATGGCAGTCTTCCTCATAAAGTCTTTCCCCAGGCCAAGATCTTCCAATGTTTTTCCAATTCTTTCTTTGAGGATTTTCATCGCCTCATGCCTTAAATTTAAATCCTTTATCCATCTCGAATCTCTATACTGTTTTCCATGAAGGTTGTACTAATCTGAAGCCCCAAGTGATCTAAATTTTTTAATAGAAAACATTTTACATGCTTATAGCAACTGTCTCTTCCACAAAAGCCACACTGTCCATCTCCTGTAGGCCCCTCATATTTTCATGATTTATTTTCTTGGCAATTACCTACTTCTGGAGATACCAAGACCCACAGCCAGTGGAGACAACTAAAGATATGGGTAATGAGCTTTAAATAAACCAGAGCATCAGATGCAGGCAGGTTCTGGTCAAGGCCAAAGCCAGTCAAGAAGAAATGCCAAGCCAAGGGACCAAATTCAGGCTTCCCACACCAGACCTGAGGGAGAAATTAGAACAGGAGGTGGCAAACAGAAGATGGGTTTGACGGCAGTGGGGGGCTGAGACAGAATATGGGGTACCAGTTTTACAGACCATAATATGAAACCAAGTCCATCAGCCTCAGTTTGATGCTTTTGAAGACCTGCATTCCGCCTTCTCCCAGGACTAACATCGTCTGCCTTTTGCAGCCCTCTGACTTCACCAGTCTCTCAACCCTACAGTCTGTCCTGCATTCAACTCAACCCCCACCCCCATTTTGCACCAAAGCTGCCACTGTCTTCCTGGACCTCTATACAAATCTCACATTCCTTACCTTGGTGCTCAGAGTTTTCACATCAGGTCCCAAACAACCAAGCAGCCTTTTCTCCATCCTATGGAGTCCCATATCTCCAAATGATTTTGTTCTCCAAATCAGCTGGCCCCTTCCCATTCTCTTGCTTAATTATACCATTACTTTCATCTATAAGCCATTTCCCTTCTTGCTACCTCACCAGATTCTACAATACCAAAGAAAAATCACAATTAAAGTGGTAGCAGGCTCAGCACCTGTAGCTTAGCAGTTAGGGTGCTGGCCACACACACCAGGGCTGGAGGGTTCGAACTCGGCCCGGGTCTGCCAATCAACAATGACAACTGCAACAAAAAATAGCCAGGCATTGTGGTGGGCACCTGTAGTCCCAGCTACTTGGAAGTCTGAGGCAAGAGAATCGCTTAAGCCCACGAGTTAAAGGTTGGTGTGAGCTGTGACACCACAGCACTCTACCAAGGGCAACATAGTGAGACTCTGTCTCAAAAAAAAAAGTCAGGAGAAATCTTCTAAATACGGATCAAAATTGTTTTCACATAGTAAATGAGAAAATATCATGAATGCTACATTAATCAGGTTGATAAAAATATCTCCGATTGTATGGGAAGCCCGCACACTGTACTTCAAGCCTGAATTATTCTACACAGTTATGACTCAATAAAAAATAATTAAAAAAAAAAGTGATAAAGGCGGATTTCCTTCAAGATTATTACATTAGGGAGAAAGATCGTTCTTTATAGCACTGGGCTCAATTCAGAATGCGGTTTGGGCAAGTGTGAGTTTATAGGCAAGAAAAAAGATAGGTGTTGGTGGATGGAAAATTACTAAGATGGACATGATAGCTCACACCTGTAATTCTAGAAATTTGGGAAGCCATTGCAAGAGGATCACTTAAGGCCAGAAGATCAAGACCAGCCTGGGCAACATTAGTGAGACTCTATCTCTCCAAAAAGTAAAAAAAGTTGGTTGGGCGTGTTGGTGTGTGCTCAGGAATTTAAGGCTTCAATGAGCTATTATATGCACCACTGCACTCCAGCCAGGTGACAGAACAAGACCCTTTCTGAAAGGAAGGAAAAAAGGAAGGGAGGGAGGAAAGAAAATTACTAAGAAGAAACATCTGGGGACAAGGGGAATTCTGGCTAAGCCAACATAGGATTCTTGCTAAAGACAGGCCAGGGTGATCAGACATTCCCTGGGGAGGTGGCGTAAGAGGAATCCAATTAGCTATCATGGGTTATCAGATATGGGGGTGGGGAATTCTGGTTAACACAATTCAGCAGGCTCTTGCTAAAACTCAACTTCACAAGGGAAGTGCACAGATGGACCTAGGAGAAGATTCAGAAGCCTGACTGAAGTTAAGTCAAGCAAAGAATCTTTGCAAAGAAACGATGCAAACTTCTCTCCCAGGAAGCATTCCCGGATGGAGGAACCGCCAGGTGTTGACTCTCCTCTGAATCCCTGTAGCCTCTAATTCTGTTACCAGTTTGGGATAAATGTCACTTTTAGGATGTTGTCACACTCATCTCATTGTTTCTATGATTTAATTTCCTTTCTGTTTATATCATATTAATGAAAAGAATCTGTCACATTATTTTTTGTATTTCTCAAGTGACCAAGAATGATACCTCAGTTATAGCAATCCTTAATAAATAGCTATTAATTGCTCTATCGAAATTGTACCCCTCCTTCTAATCTCTCCAAGGGAAAATAACTCTGAGGCAAAAAGCAGAGAGGCCCTGAGCACACTTCACAGCCACATTACCAGGGCTCACATCTTGTTGGCATTGCTTACCACCTTGTGACCTCAGGAAATTACTTAACTTCTCTATGCCTAAACCCCACCCACAGAGCTGCCAAGATGCCTAATTAATCTAACCCATGTAAAGTACTTAGATTGTTACCTACTTGTAGTAAACACTTGATAAAAGACAGCTATTATCAAGCAGAAGTCAAAAAATACATTTGATGTTTACAAGTTTTATATCTTCTGTTTGGAGTAGTACTGTGAGCCAAAATAACCTATAAAAATGTGAATAATTAAATTTATTATGTCTCTTTGAAATCCTGAATTAACTCAAAATGCTTTTCTTGCATATGAACTGATGTTGTGTAATTTCTTGAGGGTCATTAAACATATTTTGGTTGACTCTCCAGAGTTCAGGGTAAGTTTTACAACCTTGGAATCTATAAAAGAACTAAAGTCCTCTGGTGCAACAAAAGAAACCAGCAAGAGAGAGATGGGAAGAGAGGAGCAAATCTGCCTTCCCTCTTTCCTTCAATTGTTCTCATACCCCAAAATAGGGGGTTGATTATTTTTAATAAAGAAAAAGTTACCATAGCCCAATTCAAAATCGATTTATTAAAATTGACAGGTTATCCAATCCTTTACCATAAAAGGATGCGCCCACACTCTCAGCTAGCTCTTCTCCAAGAAACCTGGGGTTGCAAATGCTTTCCTAGAATGCTATCAATTTAAATGATTGAAAAAAACAACACATAATAAGTGACAGATTTTTCAAATCAGATAAAGATGGGAACCAGATTATCTGTCTGGGGGTGATAGATTGCAGCAATAATAAATTCACTTGAAGACACTGGATCAATTTTTAATCAAGCCAAGAATTATTATTGCAGAAAGATAAAATGACCCATGAGAAGATGCCTTAATTTTCCACCAATCAAATTATAGCCTTTCTAAATAAGATGTAATGAGATCCATGGAATATCCAGGTTACACATCCCACCTAATTACCCATGTTCCCTGTCATGTAGTGATATACTAGTGGTAAACTGACCTCTGAATTTGCCCAGATGAAAAGGTAATTAGTTTTTCCACCGGGCTGTAGTGAAAATAACAGCAGTGACACATGTCATCTCCTTCCACCAAGTCACAGTCTCCAAGGTGTTTGTTCTTAAAATATACAGGATATGACCTACTAGGTAATAAACTACACAGTCATTAAGTGAAGCTTGTGTCTGACAGAAAAACAGCCACCATCTCTAAGTTGAGAAAAAAAAGGGCCTGGAGGTAAAGCAAATCAGTCTACACTTGACATTAAACTTTATCAGCAAGGAATGAACCCCTGTTCCCATCTCCCCCAGGAACCACCAATCAGGCTATGGAGCTTGTAATTACTCACCATTGTGAGGACCCTGTAGTGTGGAGGGCCAGGTCCGTGTGCTCCATCTGCCCACTTGTTTCCTCCATCCTTTCAGGGTAAAAGTCCTCAATTTGAGGTCCTTCCCAACTCAGCTTCCTTTCCTCATCCAAATACTACTGATGAGAAAGAACATCATTATAATTCTAGGTATTCCCCTGAGTGAATCCCCACAACACCCTGCACCATTCATTCAACAAACACCCACTGTGTGAGCAGATATTCCTCCTTTCCTTTCTGTAATTCATAAAACAGAGAATCCAATCAGCCTGCATCAAATGTCTTCATCAAATCTGTGTGTCCTGCACCCCATCATGAAACACATAACCTAACTCTCCTGGTGTCAGGGTGCCCTATATTTCCACATATCAGACATTCAATCAGTTTATCACTTCTTTTAATTCACTCTTAATCTCTAAGGGTTGCATGTACCTGTCAAAAGACTACTAGTAAATCGGTGACTCAGGGTCATGTTTAGGGTCCATTGTTAACTGTAGTCAGCTGGTAATTTGAAATGAAGTCTCCTTTAATTTATTTCAGTCATTAAATCCTTTGAACCATGGCTTACATTTCCTCAAGAGTATGTAAATTGTGAATAGCTTACATTTTCAAATAATGCAAGGCCACCCCAGCATTTCCCATCTGATACCTCTCAAAAATGATATGTATTCTTTTTATTATTTAGTTTTTATTTTATAATCATAAACTTAACTCTGTAACCCAGATAGACATGGAGAGAAATTATAGAAATTAAACTAATGAACAGTAAACTTTTCACAAGGTTTATCATCCAGAAACCAAGGAGTGCATTTATTATGAGATTTTTTTTTTCCAAATATTGACATTTATCTAAGTTTCCATCTTTTTAATCACTACAGGTACATTTAACCCATTTTTGGTTATGTATGATCCTTAATATCAACAAATTCAGACCATGTTTACAGAAAGGGAAAAAATAATGATTTTATAATAAGAAATTGCCATTCATCCTAATGTAATATCAGATGTCATTTCATTCAATTACAGATATCAACACTGATAAGCCTGAAATTTATTTAATAATAACTGACATATATTAATTACTTTGTTACTTTTGTTATTTAGCACATTATATATGTTATGGACTAAATGTTCTCATCTTCCCTACAAATCCAATGTTGAAGCCCCAACTCGCAATGTGATAGTATTAGATGCAGGGGCTTTGGGGTGGTAATTAGGTTTGGAAGTGGTCAGAGGTGATGCCCTCGATGAGATTAGTGCCCTTAGAAGAAGAGTAAGAAACACCAGCACTTTCTCTCTTTCTGCTATGTGAGAATGTATATAGCGAAGAAGAGGGCTCTCACCAAGAACCCCAACTGGTGGCGCCTTGAACTTAGACTTTCCACCCTCCAGAACTGTGAGAAATAAATGTCTGTTTGTTTAAGCCAACCTGTGTATAGTATTTTCTTATATCAGGTCATGTATAATATAAATATATTATGTAAGAGTTGTATGTTATATTACACTTAATATATAGTAACATATAATGCATAAAATAACATCAACTAACACTGGGTCCCTTTGTTAACAGTTTTATATTCATCATCTCAACCAAATAGCTCAAGAGGTAACTCTTTCATTCTAATTTTACAATTGGACAAATTAAGGCTGAAAAGGAGTAAATTGTGCTGTTGTCTCATAAATAATGAGAATCCAGGCAATCTTCATACTTAACCACTAAAATACAAAACAAGCTTTCTGGGAAATTGGTCAGTGCATTTTCAGTTAGCCTTTAACTAGGATTACAAATCCTGGACAATGGCCACTGCTGTGATATTCCAGTAGTGATTTCCCCCCCATTTTTATGATATCTTGGCTTTGGTTGTTACTGCTGCCTCCAAGCACTCTATCTCAGAAATAATTGGCTCAAGCACAAAGAGAGTTATCTTCAATTTAATGAATTCCAGCAATTCATCGTTTTGCTACCCCTTCCTTGCTAATTTATTAATAAGAATTACAATGAAATTGGCATGCTGTATAAATTCTTCCATTTTCTCTTTACTTTAAAATATTGTCCATGGTGGTCTCAAAAGGTTGATGCATTAAGATTTATGGTTTATTACCAGTAACATAGCTATAGTCAATTGACCATAAAAGCCAACTATTTTTAAGTAATTTAAAATGCCCATTGTGGTGAATGGAATATTTTCTTGAATATGTCTTTGGAATATTAATATTTTCAAATGTTCCTCTGCATTCTTGCACTTGATCAAACCAATACTTACACATTGGTTGAATATATGCTGTTCCTTTTAAGGATAAAACTAGATAATTACTCAAACATAGACAGACAATTAGTCATGGATTTATATTACTTGTCTGTATTAATTATCTGAATACAGGCCAGCAGTTCAAGAATCCAACAGTAAATACATTCACAAATCTTTATCCTCTATCAATGAAAATCATTACAAATGACACAGTACTGCAAATCTGTGGATGTTCATAGTCTAAACAAGTTAATATAAAAATTGCACTGTCACTCATGTGTTGATATGACCAAATAGACTTGATGTTAATCAACAAAATTTCTACACATCACTTTCATTGATTTTCCTCTTATTACTAAGGTATTGAGAACATTCTTTCATAGGATGACCAGAAGTCACAGTTTGACCAAATCTGTGCCAGTTCTGTATCCCAGGAAAGTCCTCAGTTCCAGGCCCTTCATACACCTTCCTTCAGCCACCCTTTCAGAGATAATCCGTTTTAACCGCATAAATTCTATGCTTGAAATGTATTGGAAACACCACTGATAAACAGTCCAAACAGCTTTTGAAAACTGTATTATTCCCAATATTTACAGCTCTTAAAGAAATTTCTTCCAGCACGCAGATCAACACAGCAGAACCTGCTGGTCAAGATGCCAGATGATGAGTTCTTTTCACCTGAGAACTAAAATGGTATGAAAAGAATTCAGAGTTGCTCCGACATAACTCCTCTTTTACTAAAGAAAGCCCAATCAATGTCAGTTTCAGCAAGAAAGTATAAGTAAAAAGATATTCATGTGTGGAATGAGAAAGGACAATAAATTTAGCTTGAATAAGGTGACTTTGAGATACTTTTGGTAGAATTAAATAGGTATACCCACCAGATATTCATACATAAGACTCTGAGGCTGAGATGAGAGGTTGGGCTAGAAAGACAGGCTTGGGGGGCCTTTGGATTATAGGAACAAGTTGAAATGGGTGAGAAGTCGAGTGGATGAAGGGACCTGGGGAGAAAAAGGGGGCAAAAGATGGGTACCTTACCTAATCCCTCAAATCATATCGATTCTTAAACTGCCTGACCCTGGATTCTGCTAAGCTGATTTCCTCTGTATTCACCTTGCTGATTTCAATTGGCTAGTTCAACCTCTGCTGAGTGGACTATACTAAGCTACTCCTGGGAGGCCAGTTTGCCTGCCGTGCTCAGGACATCTTCTCTGGAGGCACAATCTAGAGTTTGTTCTAGGAGCCCAGAGGTGGTTAAAATTCATATTTGAGCAATTCTTTCTTATTCCCTCCCTCCTTTCCTCCTGTCTTTTTTTGCTTTCTTTCCTTCTTTCCTTCATAAATATTTATTGAGCACTAAGCATGCACTAAGCATTACTCCAAGCACTAGAAGCAATGAACCAGAAAGCCCAATATGACTAAAAGATAGACTCAAAGGTTATATTTAAGAGAAGTAAGCTAATGGGTTATTTTTAGAGTAATAATGTTAAAATTTCATTTCATTAAGAAAATAGTGGCAGAGCTGTTGAAGCCTACATTCTTATAAAGGGAAGCTAAAGAGCACCATATGGATGCTGAAGGATTTTCTTTCTAAGTCATTAAGCACTAGCATTACAGCACTGGATAAATATAAAATGTGTTACTAAAGGAAGACACAAGCATTTACAGCAAGTACAAGTCTCAAAACTATAGGGACACAGCCTCCAGATCTCACTTATTCCAATGTAACCACTCATTCCTCAGCATTCTAGAAGACAAAATATGTCATCCTTTGTAATATCCATACCTACACATTCAGTGGTTTGAAACCTACCATCTACAGGCAACAAGCGTTTCTGGGGGCTATTGTGTCAAGCCCACTGAGATGCTTTCTGTAGCACCTCTACTTGTTAATGGTAAGTTCACTGAGGTGATAAGAAGGTGTATGGTTGGCTCTTTTTGAGAAATCTGAGACATTCGAATCAAAATGCCCACCTCATTTCCAAGAAGGAAAAAAAAATGATTCTTAATTAAATGTTTAATGTTTGCTATAGCTAGAATATGAGTTTTAAGTCAAATTTATGATGCATTGGATTTGTACTTTCTATGTTACAGACTTTATAGTTCATTGAGATTTCTTATACAATCCATGTGTACAGTATATTTGAGCCCAATTTATAAGACAGAGCATAATTTTATTCTTTAAAATTATTACAAAGGTTTATAACTATTGCATCTTTGCTTTTTATGACATATTTTTGTCACATCTATGGTTTCTCTAATGGCAAATCCTTGGTCAGGATTGCAATGCCCAATTATGACATTGTTCTTATTGGAAAATGTGACTGCTTTATAATGTAATTTCTTGGAATGGATTGTGGTCAAAGGTAGAAACTAATTGTGAATTGAAAGGAACATCTCTTAAGTGTATGTGTGAGTATATGTGTTTGTGTGTGTGTGTGT
Source organism: Perodicticus potto (assembly GCA_963574655.1). Lineage (NCBI taxonomy): Eukaryota > Metazoa > Chordata > Mammalia > Primates > Lorisidae > Perodicticus > Perodicticus potto. The sequence continues at coordinate 8,830 of CAUYRH010084872.1, forward strand.
GTGTATTGGGCATATGTAAAACTCCTTCTCTAGCTGAGACATATCACTGGGTACCCTCTTCCACAATTCAGGCTTTGATGGACAGACTCTAAACTCTTTTGAGATGTTGTGTACCATTCATACAGGTTTAGTGGAGGTGAGGGAAAAGCTATATGGGATTATTCACACATCCATCAGACACCCCAAGAATAAAAGCCATACTAGCCTCTCAGATACCATTTCCCCACTACATATGGCAGGCAGTATCAGTAGCTTCAAGTAGCCCCTGGATTCTGGCCATTTTCAGTGAATGAAGAATATTTTCAGTGGCTTCCTCTGACATGGAAATAAGGAAGACCAATGGCACAGAACCCATCTGAAAACCTCACAACTCTAAGGTTCAAATCAATGTGACTCTAAATGTCCCTTGATATTCCTAATTCCACAAATGTCCACATTTTATTTATAAAGTTTTCTTATTCTCTGCATATATGTTCTATTCTTTTTTTCTTAGACAAAGTCTCACTTTTTTGCCCTCAGTTGAGTGTCATGGTGTTACAGCTGACAGCAACCTCAAACTCATGGGCTTAAGCGATTCTCTTGCCTCAGCCTCCCAAGTATCTGGGACTACAGGCACCTGCCACAACACCCAGCTATTTTTAGAGCCACCTTGCTCTGGCTCAGGCTGGTCTCAAACTTGTGAGCTCAGGCAATCCACCTGCCTCCACCTCCCCAAGTGCTAGGATTATAGGCATGAGCCACCGCACTGGCCCCAATTTTTTTTTTTTTTTTTGGAGATGGGGTCTCACCCTTGCTCTGGCTGGTCTCAAACTCCTGAACTCAAGCATTCCTCCCTCCCTGGCCTCCCAGAGTGCTGGAACTACAGACTGAGCCACTGGACCCCACTGATGTTCAATTTTTCAAAAAGAATTCCCTGAAGAGAGATATGGATAGCCACATGCAAATGACTGACACTGAACCTGCACCTTTCTCCACTCGCTAAAATTGATTCAAGATGAATAAAAGATCTAAATCTAAGACATGGAACAATAAAAATCCTCGAAGAAAGTGTGAGGAAAACACTTACAGGTATCAGCCTGGGGAAAGACTTTAGTGGCAATTGCAACAACAATAATAAACAAATGGGACTTAATTAAACTGAATAGCTTCCGTACAGCTAAGGAGACAACAACCAGTGCAAATAGACAACCATCAGAATAGAAAAAGATATTTGCATATTATGAATCAGACAAGAGCTTGATAACTAGTATCTACAGAGAATTCAAATTAAGCAACAAATAAGAGCCAACAATCCCACATATCACTGGGCAAGAGACATGAATAGAACCTTCTTTAACAAAGACAGACAAATGGCTACCAAACATGAAAAATGTTCACCATCTCTAATTAGCAGAAAAATGCAAATCAAAACCATCCTGAGAAATCACTTAACCCCAGTGAGAATGGCCCACATCACGAAATCCCAATGCTGCAGATGCTGGTGTGGATGTGGAGAGAAGGGAACACTTTTACACTGCTGGTGGGACTGCAAACTAATACAATCTTTTTGGAAGGAAGTATGGAGAATCCTTAAAGAAGTCAAACTAGACCTCTCATTTGATCCCACAATCCCATTACTGGGCATCTACTTAGAAGAAAAAAAAAATCATTTTATCATAAGAACATTTGCACTAGACTGTTTATTGTTGCTCAGTTTACAATTGCCAAACTGTGTAAACAACCTAAATGCCCAGCAAATCAGGAATGGATTAAGAAGCTGTGGTATATGTATACCTTGGAATAAAATTCAGCCACAAAAAAGATGGAGACTTGGCTTGGCGCCTGTGGCTCAATGGGCTAAGGCACTAGCCATGTACACCTGAGCTGGCAGATTGGAACCCAGCCCGAGCCCACCAAACAACAATGACGGCTGCAACCAAAAAATGGCCAGGCATTGTGGTGGGCACCTGTGGTCCCAGCTGCTTGGGAGGTGGAGGCAGGAGACTTGGTTGAGCCCAGGAATTGGCGGTTGCTGTGAGCTGTGATGCCACACCACTCTATCCAGGGTGACAGCTTAAGGTTCTTTCTAAAAAAAAAAAAAAAAAAAAAAAAGATGGAGACTTTAAATCTTTTGTATTAACCTGAATGGAGTTGAAACACATTCTTCTTAGTAAAGCAACACAATAATCGAGAAGAATCCAATGTACTCAATTCTGATGTGAGGACAACTG
>CAUYRH010084876.1:0-26790 GCA_963574655.1 Perodicticus potto
ATAATTTTAAAGACTTTTCAAAGGTATTTTTGAAATAGCACATATTTCCTATAAGCTCTAGTAATCTATAGTTCCTTAAACATAAAAATATTTAATAGAGGCTCGGCATCTGTGGCTCAAGAGGCTAAGGTGCCAGGCACATACATGGTGTGATGCCATGGCACTCTATCCAGGGTGATAGCTTGAGGCTCTGTCTCAAAAAAGAAAAAAGAACTTGTGTTGCTGATCAGGATCCTCCAGTGAGGGAAAGACTACGGGTGTTTTGTTTCCTTTCAAATAGTCATTAATTATCTATTAGGTTTTTCCATTTTAGTAAGGTGTTAGGTATGACTGTGGTGGGTCTACTAGCTGGCTGCTACTTTAAATATGAACTCTTAAAAACATTAGTGTTGGGTGCCTGTAGTCCCAGCTACTTGGGAGGCTAAGGCAAGAGAATAATCGCCTAAGCCCAGGAGTTGGAGGTTGCTGTGAGTTGTGATGCCATCGCACTCTACTGAGGACGATAAAGTGAGACTCTGTCACTAACAAAAAAAAAAAAAAGGAGTGTTGGGGTTCAGTACCTATAGCTCAGCGGCTAGGGTGCTAGCCACATATACTGGGGCCACACAACAAGGACAGCTACAATAACAACAAAAATAGCCAGGTGTTGTGGCAGGCATCTGTAGTCCCAGCTACTTGGGAGGCTTTGGCAAGAGAATTGCTTAAGCCTAAGAGTTTGAAGTTGCTGTGAGCTGTGATGTCATAACACTCCACCAAGGGCTACATAAGTGAGACTCTGTTCCAAAAACAAACAAACAAACAAAGAACATTAGTGTTGGAAACCACAAAAATTAGGAATTCTTAAGATTTTATTTTATTTTGAGACAGAGTCTTATTATGTCGCCCTCAGTACAGTACTGTGTTGTCACAGCTCACAGCTCACAGCAACCTCCAACTCTTGGGCTTAAGCAATTCTCTTGCCTCAAGCTACCAAGTAGCTGGGACAACAGGCACCTGGGTATACATGGCCAGCACCGTAACCACTGTGCTACAGGCACCAAGCCAGAATTCTTAAAATTTTAAATAAGCTGTCAAGAAGTGGACTGATCCATATATTTGATTACAGATTTTAAGGGAACACTCACCTTCCAGTAATGATTTCGCCAAACACTATACACCTTAGCTTGTAGTAGATTCTTCTTTTTTTTTTTTTTTTTTTGAGACAGGGTCTCCCTTTGTCACCCAGGCTATGGTACATTAGTACAATCATAGTTTGCTACAACCACTAACTCCTGGGCTCAACCAATCATCCTGGCTCAGCCTCCCAAGTATCTGGAACTACAGGTGTGCACCATCACACCTTGCTTTGGGATGGATTTATTTATTTATGTATTTATTTATTTATTTATTTATTTATTTATTTATTTTAAGACAGAGTCTCAGTTTGTTACTCTTGGTAGAGTGTCATGGTATCATAGCTCACAGCAACCTCAAACTCTTGGGCTCAAGCCATTTCTCTTGCCTTGGCCTCCCAGAGTGCTAGGATTACAGGCATGAGCCACAACTCCTGGCCCTCACTAATGTTTTATTTTTGGTAGAGATGGGGTCTCTCTGTGTTTTCCCAGGCTGGTCGCGAGCTCCTGGCCTCAAGAAATCCTCCCTCCTTGGCCTCCCAAAGTACTAAGATCACAGATGTGAGCCATCATGCTGGCAGACTTGTAGATTCTTTAGCATGGATTAGTCACATTTACCCAAATATAGTTATACTTTGCCTTTGATGATGTAATCTGTAGTACTCTGCAAGAAAAACTAATAGGAAGAATTTTTTTATGAAGTTGAAAAGTCTAAGAAATTGAATATCCTATAATATCTTCCATTTGTGCTTTTTTACTATTTTGGAAATGCTTATATCATTTGGTTGGGATGTAACAAAGTTCATAATTCAAGCAGGTTATTATGAAGTAGCATTATTTGCCAAAAGGATAGAGTTTTTTTTTTTTAACACAATAAGAATAAATTCAGTAGTCGGGAGTCAAATTTGACCTTGGGTTAGTGGTTCTTTTCTCCTCTGTTATTGTAGTTGGCTTGAATTTTTGAAAGTATTTAGTCCATGCTGTAGGCTTCTGACCACAGCTAAATTAACTATTTACATTCTGGCATTGTTAAACTAGGATCTTGTTTGTCAGTTCTGTCTTGTGTGGGCATGGGTGTGCCTGGCTTCTTTGGTAAGGACCGTTTATGTAATTCATTATCTTTTTTTTCTTTTTTTTTTAAATAGAAGAACAACAGACTGACTATAAAGAATCCTTTGTGGTTAAAAAAATTCTGTAATTGGGCAGCACCTGTGGTTCAGTGAGTAGGGCGCTGGCCCCATGTACTGAGGGTGATGGGTTCAAACCCAGCCCCAGCCCAACTGTAAAAAATAAATAAATAAATAAATAAAACCACCCTTTGTGGTAGGTATTTAAAAAAAAAAAAAAATTCTGTAATTGTTTTGTAAGTTCGTAATCACTCTCCATACATATTTTAAACATTCATTCTGGGTTTTTTAAAGTTTTACTTTGTAATAGCTCAGTTATCTGTAATGTACAAGATTAGCTGCTATAACTGGTTATTCAGGGGGCAAAATATGATCAGTAGAGAAACATTCCCACTTCTAGTAACACAATTTATCATTGATAAACAGATGATAAATTTAAACAGAATAAAGGAATGATTTGCTTTGAAAAAAAGATATAGTTACTCTTATCTCTGAACCTTAATTTTGATTTAACAACACATAGAAATGATTTTTTTTCTCTCTTCCTAGAAACTGCTTTTCTATTAATCTGTCTCCCTTAGAGCTAATTAAAAATTGTTTTCCATTGAAGGCCAACTGTGATTTGAGACGGCAGATTGATGAACAGCAAAAGATGCTAGAGAAATACAAGGAACGATTAAATAGATGTGTGACAATGAGCAAGAAACTCCTTATAGAAAAGGTTAGTGAATAATGGCGGCCTAAACTCTATGTCAGATATATGTCATTGTGTGGCTTCTTGTTCCTTACCTGAGATGCAAATGTTTTAAAAGAGGGCTTCCTAGAAGAAGACTGCTCATGATTTGACAATTAGAATTTATTCCTTGCATGGACACTAGACCATTAGTCTAGTCTGATGCCTTCTGGCTGTGCATACTTTTGAATATGATGTTGAATAGTCACAGCTTGTCCTAGTTGAGTTTATTTGGGGTATTGCTCTCCTAAATTTCTATATTCATCCTGTGAATTGAAGTGAGTATCCTGACCAAACATTTAACAATAGTTACACTTGTGTTTCAGAGATGATATTTAGAGTAACTTATAAAATAATGTGATAATTGTTTTATGCTCTAAAAAATGAATTTGTCATATACTCGTATGTGATTAATTGGCTGCAACTGCCTTTAAACGGTACTTGAAAGTTGCAGCTTGCCTTTAATAATTATTAGTAACTATTCCTTAGAAGTTTTAAGTCCTTCCTAATTGTTTTTTTCAGAGTCTCAGTCTGTTGGCTCAGGCTAGAGTGCCATGGCATCAGCCTACCTCACAGCAACCTCAAACTCTTGGGTTCAAGTGATCCTTCTGCCTCAACTTTCCAAGTAGCCAAGACTATGGGTGCATGACACAATGCCCAGCTAATTTTTCTGTTTTTAGTAGAGACAGGATCTCAAGCTGGTCTTGAACTCCTGAGTGTACGTGATCTTTCTGCCTCAGCCTCGTAGAGTACTGGATTACAGGTGGCCCTCTTAATGAAATTTTTACAAGATTACAAGCTAGAGGTTTGAGATAAACTGGTGGATACTTTTCCTGAAAGCTTTGGAATGCTGTTAGAAAGGGAGGGAATACTGTCTTTCGGTGAAAGTGAGGTAGATTGTTCTATTAAGGTTGAAGATAGAGAGAATTTTGCTTCATTCTTTGTCTCATTAATTAAGGATGAATCCATTTTTTTTTAATTTTTATGAGAGTGAGAAATAATAAGGCTTATGCTAATATAGAGAATTTATTTCAAGCTTCAGAGCATTTCCTGAGGTCACCATACATCTACTCAGCTATACTAAACTCTAAACAGCATAGTACAAAAATTAAATGAAATATTATCTCTGAGTTCTCATAGGAATATACAATTTTCTATTTTTTAAGAAAAATATGTAATAAAATTTAGATATATTTCCAAAAGAACTAAAATCTTAGTGCTTCTTTATCAACTTTGTTGAATATAAATAAGGAATATTTATTGACTCTGCTGTATTGTGCTGGAATATAAAGAAACAAATGGAAATGCAACCATAGATTGGGAGGAAATATTCATAATATTATCTCTCAAAGAACTTGAATACATACATAAAGACTCCTATAACTTAATAATTAAAAGTTAGCCCATTAAAAATAATGAAAAGAGTTGAACAGGCCAGGCACGGTGGCTTACACCTATAATCCTAGCACTTTGGGAGGCCAAGGCAGGAAGATTGCTCAAGGTCAGAAGTTTGCTAGCACCCTGAGAAAGAGTGAGACCCCATCTCTACAGTGAAATAGAAAAATTAACCAGGGATGTGGTGTGCATCTATAGTACCGGCTACTTGGGAGGCTGAGTCAGGAGAATCGGTTGAGTCCAGTGAGATTGCAGTGAAGTATGATGATGCCACCGCACTGTACACTGGGAGACAGAGCAAGACCCTGTCTTTAAAAAAAAAAAGAAAAGAAAGACTTGAACAGATACTTCATTTTATAACAAAAGGATATATAAAAATACGCAGTACTTAACCTGGTAGGGGAGATTCCATAATTACTAAGGTAGTTTTCCCAGTGTGAGGCTTGGCTTAGCCATTGCATTCTAGCTCTATTGACCCCTGTGATTTCCCCAAATGTGGAAGACTTGACTGCATAATTTGTGATAGTAGGAGACTGTTATTCTTGCTCTTTCCTGATGCTTATGGTTTGCAAATATCAGATTTTGTAAGCTGCTGGGCTCTATGGAGCCCTGTTTCAAGATTTCTGACATTCTGTAAGTTATGTAGAAGTTTTAAAATAAGCAATTGTCCAACATATGAAAAAAATGGTCAACACTGGGCAAAGTGTTCTGGAGTCTGAAGTAGGAAGATCCCTTGAGGCCAGGAATTTGAGACCAGCCTGGATTACATAGTGAGATCTTGTTTCTAAAAGAAATAAAACAAAATAAAATTAGCCAGGCATTGTGGTGTAGTCCCAGCTACTCAGAAGTCTAAAGCAGGAGGATTGCTTGACCCAGGAGTTCAAGACGTCAGTGAGCTGTGATCATACTACTACACTCCAGCAGGGCAGGACTCTATCTTAAAAAAAAAAAAGCAGGCAACAGAGCAGGTCTCTATCTTAAAAAAAAAGATGCTCAACAGTATTAGGCATCAGGGCAAAACTAAAACCATAGTAAGATATTGTTATATACCCAGCAGAATGACTAAAAGTGAAAGAACTGACAATGCCAAGTGTAAATGAAGATGTGGGCAGCCTAATTTCTCATACTATCGGGAATGTGAAAGGAAATTTCACACATGAATGGAAATTTCTCATACTTTTGGGAATGTTGCAGCCACTTCAGAAAACTTTTGGGCGATTTCTTTCTACATTTACCTTGTGACCTATCAATTCTGTCCCAGTATTAGTCCAAGAGAATTGAAAGCAAATTGCCCATAAAAGTACTTGTACAAGAATATCCATAGCAGTTTTATTCATAGTAGCCTAAAAGCAGTAACATCCTAGGTATCTGTCAATAGGTGAATGTGTAAGCAAATTGTGGTATGTTCATACTATAGACTACTACTCAGCAATGAAAAGAATTGTACTCCTTATATATACAATAGCATGCATGAACCAATGACATAGAAGACACAGCTCCTGCCAGCAGAGGACAACCATCTCCTTGAAGGGGAAAGCATAAACTACCCTAACACATGTAAGGAAATCTATTCAGATAAGCAGTGCACATATTATAAAACTCACTGAAGACTCTGGGTGCATTAGTTTACTCCTGTAACACTTTGGAAGGCCAAGGTGGGAGGATTGCTTGAGTTCAGGAGTTAGAGACCAGCCTGAGCAAGAGTGAGACCCTGTCTCCACAAAAAAATAGAAAAATTCGTCGGGCATGGTAGCATACAATTATAGTCCCAGCTACTCAGGAGGCTGAGGCAGAAGGATCACTTGAACCCAGTGGTTTGAGATTGCAGTGAGCTATGATGATTGTAGCCAGGACAACAGAGTGAGACTCTATCTCAAAAAAAAAAAAAAAAAAAAGTTTACAAAAGGAAACAATGGGCAGGGGACTGATTGAGGAAAGCTGCAAGGAAGAAGGAAAATGTGTTCTGGGCAAGGAAAACTGCAGATAGAAATTGCCCATAGGTGAAAAACACACAGGACGTCTCAAATAGGATTATCCCATGGGATCATTTCTCACAGTACTTTGTTCTTTTCCTTCCAGTTCTTTACTTACAGTTATAAATTAACATATTCAATGGTTATTCATCCCCCTCTGGGCTATAATCACCAGTTTTTTCCCATGTTCTTTCCTTCCCACTCTCACAGTCTCTGACATATAATCGTTTTTTAGTAAGTATATGTTGAATGAATGATATGCTTAGGAATCAGGAGTATATAAAGTGTTTTGGAGTAAGAATTACATAGAAGGTAGACATATAATCTTTTGTTTCATGGAGAAACATTGTTTCCTTTTGTAAAGGTTTGGCAGTAAACAGCCATGGAAGATTTGGAGCATCAAACTGGAAGAAGTATGCATAGTGTTTTGAGATGAATTGGTAGTTTTCTAGAATTAATTAGATAGGGAAGAAACAGAAAATAGGGGAACAGCTTAGGAATTAGGTATTGATGTAGTCCAAAATTGAGATGTTGAACTCTCAGATAAAAAAACTGACAGGCAAATCAGAGAAACTTCTCCAAGGAAGAAACTGATTCAGCTCTTTTGTTATCCTGTGTACTTTATTTCAACAGAAGTCGTATGTTATCCAAGGAGTCATTACTGAATGTTTTGAGATTGTTTGTGGTTTTTTCCAACAGTATTTTTCCTGATAATCTTAAATCTTTTGGTTTTTAGGAAGTGTCTTTCTCTGTGCTAATTGGTACTGAATTTCTTTTTTGTCCATTTTCCCCTAAGTCAAAGCAAGAGAAGATGGCATGTAGAGATAAGAGCATGCAAGACCGTTTGAGATTGGGCCACTTTACTACTGTCCGACATGGAGCCTCTTTTACCGAACAATGGACAGATGGTTATGCTTTCCAGAACCTTATCAAGTAAGTGAATTGGCATGATTAAATGACGAATTGAAAAGTTAGTTTGGATATTTTAATGTTTTCTGTAATTGTAGTCATTAATAATCCTAGTAATTACCTTTTAATTTTTTTTGTTTTTGAGACAGAGTCTCATTATGTCACCCTCAGCTGAGTGCTGTGCCATCACAGCTCAGAGCAAAGTCAAACTCTTGGGCTTAAGTGATTCTCTTGCCTCAGCCTCCCAAGTAGCTGAGACTATAGGCACCCACCACAACGCCGGGTTATTTTTTTGTTGCAGTTGTCGTTGTTTAGCTGGCCCAGGCCGGATTCAAACCCGCCAGTGTATGTGGCTGTGGCTGTAACCACTGTGCTACGGGCACTGAGCCCATCTTTTAGTTTTTTAGTTATCACATCTGTAAAGAAATGTAGAGAATGTAGTAAAGTCCTTAGAAAAGTGACACAGAGGAATAAAAAATGAGTTCTGCATTAAACTTAAAAATAATAGTCACTGAAGCTGGAGAAGAAAAATCTAGTGTTGGACTTGATACCTTTTAATTATGAAATTGATTATCATGAGGAGTCTATTAAGCATTTATGCTAAAACAACAGAACAAATGAAATGGGCAGTGACTTAAGGAAGAATAAAACCATAGACAAGGCTCGGCGCCTGTGGCTCAACGGGCTAAGGCACTAGCCACGTACACCTGAGCTGACGGGTTCGAATCCAGCCTGGGCCCGCCAAACAACAATGACGGCTGCAACCAAAAAATGGCCGGGCGTTGTAGCGGGCGCCTGTAGTCCAGCTACTCGGGAGGCCGAGGCAAGAGACTTGCTTGAACCCAAGAACTGGAGGTTGCTGTGAGCTCTGATGCCACGGCACTCTATCCAGGGTGACAGCTTGAGGCTCTGTCTCAAAAAAAAAAAAAAACCACAGACGATCCTTGTAGGACATGTCACTGAGGCTTTTTAAGAAGACAGTGTTGGCTCAGCGCCTGTGGCTCAACGGGCTAAGGCGCCAGCCATGTACACCTGAGCTGGCGGTTTTGAATCCAGCCCAGGCCCAACAAACAACAATGATGACTGCAACCAAAAAATGGCTGGATGTTGTGGTGGGCGCCTGTAGTCCCAGCTACTTGGGAGGCGGAGACAAGAGACTCGCTTGAGCCCAGGAATTGGAGGTTGCCGTGGCATCACAGCACTATATCCAGGTTGACAGCTTGAGGCTCTGTCTCAAAAATAAAAAAAAATAAAAAGAAGACAGTGTTCACTTATCAGAGTAGTCAATTCTTTGAATGCTGTGGTGACCAGCCCCACAGTCTGTGGCTGTCTGGAACTTGAAATATTGAGCATTCTTTGTCTTTATTATAATTTTTGGTTTGAGACATTCAGATATTTTATTCCAGGGAGGGAATTAACATTTAAAATCCTAAAAGTCACACTGTGTAAATAGCTACTATGAGCTCAGGACTTGAAAAAATTGGTATCTTGAGGTTGTACTCCCTTTTGGTGTATCTTACATATTTTGCTTTGTTAGATCATTGTCATCTGAGTGAGGTAGAAGCATTATACAATTTTTAATCATAGGTTCTCACACTTTTAATCTCCAGATCATGATAAATTTGAAGGTTCTATGGGCTGCCTTTCCTGTCTGCTTTCTCTTGCTAAAATAGCTTCTTGAGTGTGAAATAGAGGGAGTGGGACTACTTTTGAGTGATCATGAAACATAAGTAACAAATTTATGCACGAAAGGAAATACAAATATTCATGCTGTTTACATTTTGTTAAAACCAACCTCTGAATTACATGTTAATAGCCCTTGTTTTATATGTGAAACGTTAACCTCCAACTTAGTTTAGGCATGATTTTGCTTCACAAATGTACCTCAGATATGTGCGTGTTGGTGTTAGAGGAGGTTGTCAAGTCAAAGAATACCCTGGCAGAAAAGCACATGCTATGGAGTTAGGGCAGGTAGCAGTTCAGAGCAGCATTCGCTCTGTGCTCTAAGCCTGGGCGGTGGTGATAGCAGAGTTGTACCAGGGCACTACTGTAAACAGCAGTTATGTGGAGGTGTCCTACCCATGTGGTAACACCCTGAGCAGACTATGTAAATTGCCATGGAAGTGACATACCATTCGGTTTCCAGATTTGTTAAAATGGGATCTGAAGACAAACTTAAGATCCCCATTAGTGGCCAAAGCCAATCTAATGCTTTGACTCCTGGCGATTCCTACTTGTGGCCAGTCTTCTTAGACTTTGACTCAAAAAGATAGTTTGTATAGAGATATAATTAGTTTTAAGAAGTGATTAAAAATTTTGCATTCTCATCCCCAGAAGGTCCTGGAAGTCTTTACACAGTTACAGAGTACAAAATAGTAACTGCTATAGAGCCCTAAGATCAGAGAAACTGACCAGGCTTATTCCCTCTGGGTACATAGCCCTTGTTTAATGCTTTAATAAAGTCATGTAAATGGTAAGGTGTCCATTTCTTCCTTTGGAGAACTGTTTCTGGCTGGTATCTATTAATTATAGATATTTGATTCCCTAAAGTTTTGCTGTAATAAATTAATTCCATTTCCTTTAGTGCAGAAATTGAAATTCTTTAGGTATAAAAGGATATTTGATAACTTCATAAATGATCATTCTGTAACGTGTTAAGTAATTCGTGGGTGAGGTAGGTGAAGAACCGACAGCTGACAGGAAGAGCAAAAGTCAAGACATTTAAAAATTGAATAATAAATGCCAGGCAAGTTGGCTCACACCTGTAATCCTGGTACTTTGGGAGGCTGAGGTGGGTGGATCACCTGAGCTAAGGAGTTCAAGATGAGCCAGAGCAAAATCGAAACCCTGTCTCTAAATAGCCGGGCATTGTGGTAGATGCCTGTAGTCCCAGCTACTTAGGAGGCTGAGGCAGAAGGATTGCTTGAGCCCAAGAGTTTGAGGTCGCTGTGAGCTATGACACCACAGCATTCAACCACAGGGTTACTGAGTAGGACTCTGTCTGAAACAAAGATACTGAATTATAATTAAAATAATAGTTCCAATAAGTGCTTCAAGGTAGTTCTTTTGTTCTCACTTTGTTCCCTGGCTCTTTTTTGAGTGATTATTTAATTTCCTAAAACAGAAGATTTACTGTCTAATAGAAAAATGTTATTAGAGTTTTGGCCCAATTAGTAATTTTTGCTTTCCAAAGTATGCTTGTACCTTTTGAAGAAGTTTCTTGCTGAGGGACTTTACCTAACAACTGCAGTCAGTGTAACCTAATTCTTTGTACCCACAGTGCATTCCAAACAATAAAAAAAAAAAAAAAGAAAAAGTTGCTTGCTTTATACTTTTGAGAAAGTAATGTTAAATACTAGTCTTTTTCAGAACAAACAATTGAAAATTGCTTTTAAGCTTATTAAGTCATTATTAATAGCAATGCAAGCACATCAAGGTATGACTCTTCCCTTAAGTACCCATAAGTACATCCGCAATTATTTTTATTTAAATAAACCTTAACTAGTGAATGGCAAGGCAATAAAAATTCTTAAGACTTTGTTTATATTGAAATAAACAATATTAAATTAATGGGTTTTTGACGTATATACGAAATTATGATTATTTAAGAGATGGATCATCAGAAGGAGCAAATTAAACTTGACAACATTGTAATACTAGTCTAGCATTTATCCTGATTTATCTGGCATTATGGTACCCATCTTAAAGCACTTCATGGTGAACTTTGTGATTCTCAGTCATTAATACTGGGACAGTTCATGTTGTTGATGTGATAAACATCAAATTTCCTTCCTGTAGGTAGTCTGTACTATTCCACAGTTTCTAGTATGTACAGAATATATGAAATCTTGGGAATCTTTAAAAATTCTCATCTGGTATGTTCACAAGTTCTTTGTAGATTACTTTTAAAGTATTTTTTTCCAGTTAAATTTGTCTAAAAATAGATGCTTTTTTTTTGCGGTTTTTGGCCGGGCCTGGGTTTGAACTTGCCACCTCCGGCATATGGGGCTGGCACCCTACTCCTTTGAACCACAGCACCACCCAAAATAGATAGATGCTTTTTTAAAAAATGCCTCTCCGTGGCTCAAGTGGCTAAGGCACCAGCCACATACACCTGACTGAACTAGCGGGTTGGAATCCAGCGTGGGCCTGCCAAACAACAATGACGGCTGCAACCAAAAATTAGCTGGGCATTTTGGCAAGCGCCTATAGTCCCAACTACTTGGGAGGCGGAGGCAGGAGACTCGCTTGAGCCCAGGAATTGGAGGTTGCTGTGAACTGTGATGTCACAGCACTCTATCCAGGGTGACAGCTTGAGGCTCTGTCTAAAAAAAAAAAAATATGCCTCTCCTACTAGTTATTTCTAGTATGGTTAGAGTGTGAAATATGGTTTTGCTATTAAGTGTGCCAATATGCTTTTTCTAGGGCTAATTAACAAAATACCATAAATGGGTGGTTTAAAGCAAGAAATATGTGTTCCCTTACAGGTTAAAAGTCTAGAAGTCTGAAGGTAGGGTCAGGGCGTGGAAAGGGTCATATCAGGAGGATCCTTCTCTGCCTCTTTCAAGGATTTTGTCACCCCAAGCATTCCTTGGCTTGTGGCTGCATAACTGCAGTCTCTTCCTCTATCTTCACATGGTTTTCTCCCTATGTGTCTCTGTGTCTCCTTAGCTTTTCTTAGAAGAATACTAGTCATATTGGATTAAGGGCCTTCCCTATTCTAGTATGACCTCATCTTAACCAGTAACATCTTCATATTCATTGATTTCTTTCCATATCAGATCACTGGGGGTTGGGACTTTAGCATGCCTTTGGAGCACACATTTCAACCTGTAATGGTGCTAAGACTGATGGCCCTGTTTCTTTTGTAGGCAGCGTCTTTTTAAATAGAATTATTTAGATATGTGTGAGATGGATTTGGGGGTCAGCAATGCTCTATAAAAGACAGAAGAAAGAATCTCTTTCCATGGGTGGTAAAGAGTAAGCACTGTCTAAATGTGATGGTATACAGTATTTAAGGATCAACCCTGTGAAAGGCACTGTCAGTCTGTGCTGGGGGATATACAAGTTGATAAGACATGATTGCTATTCTAAAAGAAGTTATAGTTTATTGACATAATCCAGATTTTGTACTCCCAAAGTTCATCTAAATGAAGTACCACTAAGAGACTCTTATTCTTTTATTTTTCAGTATAAATAGCTAAATAGTTTCAAGAATATTAAGAATTGATATGAGAATCTTTATATTACCTAACATTGATCTTTGGTACTTTAGCTTTCTTGTTCATGAAGCAAGCTCTCATTTCTAGAACATTTAGCTTAAGATTTTCCCAAAAGTGTTTTCAAATCTGTGTACCCTGTGTTTGTGGTTTATATATATGATGGCTGTGGGACTCCTTTCAGATGAATCTGAATAGATTAAATGTATGAATTCTATCTGAAGATAATAGAAAGTCAGTTTTATTTTATGTTTAATAAAGGTGATTGCTTTTCATAACAGTTTTCAATGATAAAATATTGTGGTGCACTCCACTAGGCCTTTATATTTTATAGTTATTGTATGGTTATCTCCAGAGAGTTCAGAATGCTTTGCATTCATAGCCCTTGAAAAGGTAGGAATGAGTTAAGGTATTTTACCAATTTTTTTGATTGGGAAACTCAAGTTCAGATAAGGTACATGTTTTCTTAATCTCCTTTGGAAAGGACATTCATAGACCAGGACCCCTCCAGATACCAAAATCCAAGGATGCCCAGTCCCTTATATAATATTATATTTGCATATAACCTTTGCATATGCATATCTTCCTATATACTTAAATCATCAGTAGATTATTGATAATATATAATAAAATGCAAATTCCGTATAAATAGTTGTCATGCCATATTGTTTAGTACAGAAGCAACCATCCACATTTTTTTTTTGAATATTTTTAATCTGTAGGTGGTTAAATCCATGGATGCAGAAGACTGACTTTATATACAAAGTGGACATAAAAGTTTGTGGCACATGAACTTAATGTCTACCCTGTATATCTGTTGAGGAGGTGAGATGAGGGTAGGGAGGCATATCTAGTGGTAGCTAAAATAATTTTCAGGCAAATAGAAAACTCATAGTGGGGTGTGGTGGATCATGCCTGTAATCCTAAGCACTCTGTCTGGGAGGCCAAGGCAGGAGGATTGCTTGAGATCAGGAGTTTGAGACAAGCCTAAGCAAGAGTGAGAGCCTATCTCTACAAAAAAATATGAAAATTAGTAGGGTGTGGTGGTATGCACCTATAGTCCCAGCTACTTAGAGGCTAAGGCAGAGGATTGCTTGATGCCAGGAGTTTCAGGTTGCAGGAGCCATGATGGTGCCACTGCATTCTATCCAGGGTGACAGAGCAAGATTCTTTCTCAAAAAATAAAAGAAAAATTTCAGGCAAAGAGAATACTCTGGATTTAAATATTTATTCTGCCATTATATTGATATGTAATCAGCTTAACCTGGTTAAGCCGGGTTTCACAATGTTGCCTTTCTAGATGATGGTAGCATAAATTGTATTATGGGCATCTACCCTAGAGTAGCCTTTTGTTTCTGGTCGACATTCTTCCAAGAAAGATACACTGTACTGCACCTGGACAAAGTCTGACCTAAGGAAAAAAGTAGGATAGGTTTCATTTGAGAATGGTTTAAAAAAAAATTAGATTTCATCATTCTGCAAAAATGAAGGTTCATTGCAGAAAGGGAAGCAGGATGGTGGGAAGGCATAGTACGGAAAGGAAGGAGAAGGGAGTTAGCATTTGTGAACTATAGCAGGTGATTTAAAGACTTTAGTTTATTAAACAGTTAATCTCAAATCTTTGTGCAGTTTTATATGCCAAGTGTATAAACCTTAGTATTTGTTGGGTGGTGTGTGATACATAAGGGAAAGTGTTTTTCTTACTGTGGAGTTTTTATTGATTTCATAAGTTGTAAACTTGGTTTCTGCTGCTGAAAAAATACATATCTGGCCAGGTGCAGTGGCTCATGCCTGTAATCCTAGCACTCTGGGAGGACAAGGTGGGTAGATTGTTTGAGCTCAGGAATTCTAGAGCAGCCTGAGCAAGAGTGAGGTTCCATCTCTATTAAAAATAGAAAAACTATGCTTGGCGCCCATAGCCCAGTGGTTACTGCGCCAGCCACATACACCGAGACCGATGAGTTCGAACCCAGCCTGGGCCAGCTAAACAACAATGACAACTGCAACAAAAACTAGCCGGGCTTGTGGCAGGCACCTGTAATCCCAGCTACTTGGGAGGCTGAGGCAAGAGAATCGCTTTTGCCCAGGAGTTTGAGGTTGCTGTGAGCTGTGATGCTACAGTGCTCTACGGAGGGCAACATAGTGAGAATCTGTCTCAAAAAAAAAAATAGAAAAACTAGCCAGGTGTTGTGGTGAGCACCTGTGGTCCAGCTGCTTGGGAGGCTAAGGCAAGAGGATTGCTTGAGCCCAGGACTTTGAGATTACCGTGAGCTATGGTGTCATGGCACTCTATGCAAGGCAATAGAATGAGATTATCTCAAAAAACAAAAAAGAAAAATTACCCATCTTATTAGAAATCACTGTAATGATAGTGGTATTAGATATCTAAAGATGAGTAAAATATGTTTTATACTAATTTACTTTATCATTCCCTAAAGAGTTCTTGCTCTTTGTAAGACTTCATTGAGCTTTTTCTCTATGAGTAGGAGATGACTTGTGGGGTAGTAATGGCTCTCTTAGAATAGAATAAATAATAGGCCTGAAGAGAAACTCTTGTTTACTTTCTTTAGCATCCTATGAACTTGGTATCTTTCTAAATAAAATTGAGGAAGCTTTAATCGAAACCAACAATAAAAGGGAACTTGGAACATTTTATACCTTCTTTTCCTTACTTAAATATAGATCTTTACCAGAAAGTTGTTTTCTTAGCTATAATAAAGGATTCAATTTGTCCCTTTTGAGTAGGAAAATAAGGACTCAATAGAAATTTGATGTGTTCCTTTCTGCCTACTTTGCCACTCTGAAAATAATAATAGCTAGTATCTTAAACACAGATTCATTCCCCCCAAATCTATGACCAGTTATCTAGTTCTTGCAACCTGAGGTTAAAATCAAATCTCTATTTGATTTAACAGGCTTATTTTTCTGTAATTTATGGGATATGCAGGTGGCAAGTTATTTGTGTTTGTTCTATAGCTATGTTAAAAAAAAAAAATGTTTGACCTTTCTCTGTGTAACATCTTTTATACCTCTAGGCAACAGGAAAGGATAAATTCACAGAGGGAGGAGATAGAAAGACAACGGAAAATGTTAGCAAAGCGGAAACCTCCTGCCATGGGCCAGGCCCCTCCAGCAACCAATGAGCAGAAACAGCGGAAAAGCAAGACCAATGGAGCTGAAAATGAAACGTATGTTATTTATTGATGTGAACTCTGTGACACCACACCCTGACCCCAGATATAAATGTCTATTTGAATGCCACTGGAAACGATGATTATTTCTGGAGCTTACTCAGGTTTAAGCTTTCTTTTTGCTTATATTAATTGCTCGGCTCATGTAAAAGCCATGTAAAATCAACTGATTTTCTTAGTCCTACTTGCTATTTATTTATTTATTTATTCATTCATTTATTTATTTAGGCAGTCTTACTCTGTCCAGGCTGGAGTGCAGTGGTGCAATCTCCACTCATGTAAAAGCCATGTAAAATCAATAGATATTCTTAGTCCTACTTGCTATTTATTTAGATAGTCTTACTCTCTTGCTAGGCTGGAGTGCAGTGATGTAATCATAGTTCACTGCAACTTCAAACTCCTGCTCAAGCAATCCTGCATCAACCTCCTGAGTAGCTAAAGCTATAGGTGTGTGCCACCGTGCTCAGCTAATTTTTTAATTTTTGTACAGATGGGGTCTCCCTGTTGTCCAAACTAGTTTTGAACTTAAAAAGTGATCCTCCATGGGCGGCACCTGTGGCTCAGTGGGTAGGGTGCTGGCCCCATATATTGACAGTGGCGGATTCAAACCAGCCCCGGCCAAACTACAACAAAACAATAGCCGAACGTTGTAGTGGGCACCTATAGTCCCAGCTTCTCGGGAGGTTAAGGCAAGGGAATTGCCTAAGCACAGGAGTTGGAGGTTGCTGTGAGCTGTGTGACACCACGGCACTCTACCGAGGGCGATAAAGTGAGACTCTGTTTCTACAAAAAAAAAAAGTGATCCTCTCATTTTGGCCTCCCAAAGCACTGGAATTATATGTGTGAGCTGCTGCCCCAGCCTTAGTTCTGCTCTTTATTTAGGGAATTTCAAGTGATGGGAGAAGTAATTTCACTTCACCTGGCATCATGACTTTTGGCCACTCTTTTAATAAATATGATGCCATTGTATCGAAGTGATATTATTTCTTATATGTGTCTCTAAGTTATAATATACTGGTATTGTCTTATGGGGATTGTCTGGCTACTTTTTCCTTAATTATTATTTTTTCTTTTTTGAGACAGGGTCTCATTGTGTTACTGGAGTTAAAGTGCAGTGGCATCATTATAGCTCAGTATAGTGTCAGACTCCTGGATTCAAGTGATACTCTCATCTTAGCTTCCCAAGTAACTAGGACTACCAGTGTGTACCACCGTGCCTGGCTGATTTTTAAAAAAATTTTTTTGAAGACAGGTTCTTACTATTGGAACTCCTGGCTTCAAGTGATCCTCCTGCCTTGGCATCCCAAAGTGCTAGGTTTGTAGGCGTGAGCCACTGTGTCTGGCTCCTGGCTAATGTTTTAGTTTGAATAATGCTCTTTACTGGTCAAAAGAAACTAGTTAACAATACAAATGTAGAAGTAAGCCAAAAATTAAAAAAATAGTTATTATTTTAGGAAAAGGATATTTTCCTGATCAGCCAAATCTTGACCTTACCAGAACTTTTTTCCTGTTATGAAAACCTAAGGAGGCTCGGCGCCTGTGGCTCAACGGGCTAAGGCGCCAGCCACGTACACCTGAGCTGGCGGGTTCGAATCCAGCCCGGGGCCGCTAAACAACAATGACGGCTGCAACCAAAAAACGGCCAGGCATTGTGGCGGGCACCTATAGTCCCAGCTACTCAGGAGGCAGAGGTGGGAGACTCGCTTGAGCCCAGGAATTGGAGGTTGCTGTGAGCTGTGATGCCACGGCACTCTACCCAGGGTGACAGCTTGAGGCTCTGTCTCAAAAAAAAGAAAACCTAAGGAAAACACCAGTGTCATAAATTACAGTGCAGTCATCTTTTTCTCTTGTCAGTTAACAGTTATTAATGCAGCTATCATGTGTAGGAAAGGTAGAATATCTAGAGCACAAATGTTCTCCTCCACTCCTTTTTTCTTAATTGAAAGTAGATTTCACTTTTAAAGTTAATTTCAAATAAAAGGCATACTATTATATAACTTAATGATTAGTATGTCTTTTGCCTTTTTTATGTTTCAGATTAGTTCACAAAAACATACTAACTCATAATCCACTTGAAGTATAATAATACTTAAACCATTATTAAAAGCCCATGACATCTAAGAAATGCACCTTCCTTTATTCCAGTGAGAAAGATGTTTTAACACTATTCCTTACCCTACACATACCTGATGTGTGTTGGGTAGTCTTTACCTTGGTATTTTTTTAGTAAGTATGTTAAATGCTTATTTTATGGTGAGCCATGGTCTGGCAGGCCTATTTTAGTTCTCACAGAACTAAAATATACATCCCCAGCCTTGGGAGATCCTACTTCATTTAGGAGAGTTGAACAGATGAGTAAATTAATAATTACATTTTAGTATAACTCCAAATGTTTTAAAACTCAAATCTACGTATTTCCTTTCAGCAAGTCTTAAGTAGGCGCTCAGATTGAAAGATTCTCTAGACAAATCAGTCTGATCATTTTTTTTTCATGACTCCTCTGTTTATTTTGTGAGAGGACTTTCCCTCTAGTATTACTTGAAAATTACTTAATGCTAGCACACAAAACCATTGGCTTTGGAGGCATAGATTGTTTCTTTGCCACAGATCAATAATGAGAATTCAGCGTAGGTTAATAGAGTGTCAATGAGTAATTACCATCCAGAATCCTATGCAGAATCGAACCTGGAGGAACTTCAGTCTAGTTTTTAATCAGTATTTGGGATTTGGCTCTTTCCTTTAACCAAAAGTCAAAAAGAGGCCTCTAGAGCCTTGGAGTAAGTCACATTATCCTTTCCTGGTATTGAACCTGTTTCAGACAGAGAGAATTCTTAGCAGTAATTTTGCATTTCTCCATTTTTTCTTGATATGAAATGGAGTAATAGGTATAGGTATGAGCATTTCTCTTTAAATAGGCATGCTGTGATTTCAGATAATTTACTGAAATCTCTACCATTATTTTTCAGGTTAACATTAGCAGAATACCATGAACAAGAAGAAATTTTCAAACTCAGATTAGGTCATCTTAAAAAGGTAAGTATAATAAAATCTCTCTGCAGAAAGGTGATTTCTAATTTAATTTACATTTGTTGTTGAAGCTATTTGGCAAATGTAAGAGTAGTTTCACATAGCTGCAGAAATCTTGAGTAACTATTTGCACTGTCATATCTTGTAGTGTAATGGTAGAACTCATATCTTTCTATTGAAATCAAGTCTAACAACCCAGTGAGAGTATTTTTTCCCCCAATGATCTGTTGATAGATAATTCTGTATACATTCTAAGGCTTCCCAAATGCTTGTCCTTAGAGTAAAAATTAAATGTGCACCAAGAACAGATGGTTCTGAGACTGATGTTAAAAGACTGTTGTGACATTTTAAATCCCATAGCTGCTCTTCTTTCTTGCCTAAACTAGCAAAACAAGAAAAGCTCTTGTACCAAACCAACCATATTCAAACACAAAGGCATTTAACATAGAAATTAGCTATTGTTATTGATGATGTTCACTGAGCTGTCTTAGATGTAGATTACCTCAGCTTTTAAATTTAGCAGCCCCGGCTCGGCGCCTGTGGCTCAATGGGCTAAGGCGCCAGCCACGTACACCTGAGCTGGCGGGTTCGAATCCAGCCCGGGCCCGCCAAACAACAATGATGGCTGCAACCAAAAATAAATAAATAAATAAATAAATAAATAGAAAGAAATTCAGCAGCCCATACATTATTGGTAGATGCTGTTTGTGATGATGTTGGTCAGTGAAGATTTATTATTAAATTGCTATTGTGTGTGTGTGTTTTATTTCACATATTGGTTTTCATATCTTTTTTCCCATTGGATTCTCAGATCTCATTAAGTAGAATTTAAGGAACCAAATATGATCATACTTAAAGAAGAAAACCTGATTTTTGTAAAAAAAGTTTACATACTTACATTTATGTGCACAAGACATTTCTAAAAACTTACATAATTGCTTCCATCCAGAGACTTGGGGATGGAGAGGAGGGAGGAGGAAGGTAGAGAACTTTTACTTTTCCCACTATACTCTTCTGTATGGTTTGGATTTTATGGCTTTTTAATTAAAATTCTAGTTCTTAGGCCAGACCTGATGGCTCACGCCTTTAATCCTAACAGTCTGGAAGGCCAAGGAAGGTGGATTGCTTGAGCTCACAAGTTGGAGACCAGCCTGAGCAAGAGCAAGACCCCATCCCTACTAAAAATAGAAAAACTAGCCTTGTTTTGTGGCAGGTGCCTGTGTCCCAGCTGCTTGGGAGACTGAGGCAAGAGGATCACTTGTGTCCAAGAGTTTGAGGTTGCTGTGAGCTGTGATGACACCGTGGCATTTTACTGAGGGTGACAGAGTGACACTCTTATCTAAAAAAAATTAAAAGTAAAAATATAATTCTTTTTCTTAAAAATCAATCTTTTAATGTAAAGCCTATTTAACTTTTCACAGAGAATTCTGTTGTTTTTGAAATGAGACTCTGAAAAGGTAAAGTTTTCTATAATTCTGAATTACTTCTTCAGGAGGAAGCAGAGATCCAGGCAGAGCTGGAAAGACTAGAAAGGGTTAGAAATCTACATATCAGGGAATTAAAAAGGATACATAATGAAGATAATTCACAGTAAGTAACTTGGGGGTTTGGTGAGTTGGAGATTACTAAGTGCTTAATGACATGAATTGAATAGTCTAAAATGCTAAAATGATGTTTCTGTTTAATGTAAATTTGACAAATGATTCCACAGGTAGGGTGTAATACAGTTTTATGAACAAAATTATGATTAATTTTGGTTTGAATATATATGAATATATTAAATTTATATATTAAATACATTTGTATGCATACAGCATTGTTATACAAATTTATGATATAACTTTGTAATCTTAAATGATTATAAATGTCAGTACTGCATATTCACATTTACCTACAGAGCTTTAAAAAAGAGAATCTTTAGTCACCAATATGATACATACTATGGAAAGAATATTGGGATGAAATGACATTCAGTTTCTGAATGAGCTTTAAGGACCATTCATGTGTTGACATTTTAAGTAAAACCCTTAAGGTTAGCACATTAATTATAGATTAACATCTACCTTTGTTTATAAACCATTTGAGGGACTGAAACTGGAAAAAGTAGTTTGAAGTAAGAAAGCTTTTTTATAAGTAAACTGTTTTTTCCCACATTTTTCTGACCATGAAACATTTTTTTCATATAGGCACAGCTTGTGTATTTTTGTTTGGCTAATGTCCCCATGGTCCTTTCTGTCAAATGACAGATAATAGTAGTTCCCACTCTTTGTATATTAGGCATGGTGCTCAGTCTCCTTACATACTCTTCTTTTAATCCTCAGGATAACTCAGTCATCTTCAATACATGGATCAGGAAAATAAGCTTAGAGAAATTAAGTTAACTTGAGCAGGGACCCTTAACTAATGTGATTAGACGAATTGCCAAACATGGATCTTTCTGATCCAAACCAACATGCAGTAATGCATCTCTCCCCATAGGCATGCTGCTTTCTTAAGATCAAAATAATTTTAGAATTAATAATTGGACTGTTTAAGATCAGGAACTAGGTAAAACAAAAATATTTTAAAATTTATTTTTAGTTATTTGCAATGGCTCACACAGAGTCCCAGCTCCTTAGGAGGCTGAGGCAGGAGTATTGCTTGAGCCTAGGAGTTCAAGGCTGCAATAAAGCTATGATTGTACCACTGTACTCTAGCCTAAGTAACAGAGCCCGATCCCGTCTCTGAAAAAAATATGTGAATTTCTTTTTTTGCTAGAATTTGTCATTTCTTTGTCATATCATTAGGAAACAACACAAAGTGAAATCTTATATGAGGAACACATATCTTTGACAGTCTTTCTTAAAGAGAGAATATTGAATGTACATAGAACGCATAACTCACTTTATATGTAATCCATTAAGGCAATATAAAATGTCTTAGAATTTTACTATATGTAGTTTTGAAATTGTGAGAATGTGTGGCAATTGAATGGTTTGGGAAAGCCAGATAGCACAGTGTGAAAATCCCAAATCTAGTGGGTGGCACCTGTGGCTCAGTGGTTAGGGCGCCGGCCCCATATACCAAGGGTGGCGGGTTCAAACCCAGCCCCAGCCAACTAAAAACCCGCAATGACAACTGCAAAAAAGAAAAAAAAAGTCACATTGTGGCAAGTGCCAGTAGTCCCAGCTACTCAGGAGGCTGAGGCAAGAGAATCGCTTGAGCCCAAAAATTGGAGGTTGCTGTAAACTGTAACACCACAGCACTCTACCGAGGGTGACACAGTGAGACTCTGTCTCAAAAAAAAAAGAAAGAAAGAAAATCCCTAATTTAGCCTAATTTGCCCCCGTTTATAGCAGGGCAGAAAGGAAAGGAAATCAAGAAAGGTCACAGGTCCAATGAAGCTACGCTGAGACTAGCACTGTATCCTGGGGCTCTACAACTATTGCCATTCATTATAATTATGCTGCCTCTTTGAACTGTGTAACTTTATACTCACAATTTGCTGTTATTAGTTGTCAAACAGCCACCAGCAGCTATGTTGTCTTGTGTCAAATATTCTGGGAATTATACAAATGTGGCAGACTGTAGTCTTTGATCTCAGGATGTTACATATTCTCTGTTTCTACAGATTTAAAGATCATCCAACGCTAAATGACAGATATTTGTTATTACATCTTTTGGGTAGAGGAGGTTTCAGTGAAGTTTATAAGGTAGGTAAAAGGAACTGAGAACAAAAACTGAGAGTTAAATTATTGATTATTAAACAACTTGGAGAACATTTAGAATGGTAATGATGATGGGTTGATATCTATTGATTGAAATTCAAAAACTTTTAAGAACCCAGGCTCAGTGCCTGTATGTAGCTCAGTGACTAGGGCGCCAGCCACATACAACAAGGCTGGTGGTTTTGAGCCTGGTCCTGCTAAACAGCAATGACAACTGCAACCAACAAATAGCTGGGTGTTGTGGCGGGCGCCTGTAGTCCCAGCTGCTTGGGAGGCTGAGGCAAGAGAATTGCTTAAGCCTGAGAGTTTGAGGTTGCTGTGGGCTGTGATGCCACAGCACTTTACCAAGGGTGACAGCTTGAGACTCTGTCTCAAAAAAAACATCTTTAAGAACCTGTATATTTGGGAAGACAGCTTCCAGCAGACCTAAGTGACTAAGCATCATGCAATATTTTACCCTGTTTTCAAGTTTCAAAAATAAATAATTAGAGATTTAAGAAACAAAAAATAGCTCACTTTTGGGTGGTAGAATTACAGTGATTTTTATTCTGGTTATATGCTTTCTGCTTCATTCACATTTGCTAGAAATGACTATGCATTACCTTTATTCTCATATACATATGTACACACAGAGACATATGCACACATATGTTATTTTGTTTTTACAAAATAGATATGTGTCAAAGTTAATCTTTTTTTTTTCAAGCAGGCCTGGGCTGAGTTCGAACCCACCACCCCCTGTGCACGGGCCAGTGCTCTAACCACTGACTTATGGACACCCTGTCAAAGTTATTATTATTTGAAAACCTGTTTTTTGTTTCAAGAAAATTGTCATCTAATAGCATTTACTAGCACTGGCTTTCTGAAATAGTGTCCTGCCTTAAGAGCGCTTCGCTTCTGTCTGCAAAATACAGACTTTTATGCCTCTAGGTTAATCTTTACCAAATGAGTAATTTATCCTATTTTAAATAAAGCGACAGATTCATAATATGTTAACCAATCACTGCCTGCTTCTGCTTTAATTTCTCTACATGTTTTTGGCACCTGCTATTAAATGTTTGGTGGCTCAAGTCCATAATCCTAGCACTCTGGGAGGCTGAGGTGGGAAAATTGCTTGAGGTCAGGAGTTTGAGACCAGACTGAGTGAAAGTAAGACCCCCCCCATTTCTACTAAAAATAGAAAAATTAGCCCCCCATTGTGGCTGGCACCTGTAGTCCCAGCTACTCAGGAGGCTGAGGCCAGGAGGATTGCTTGAACCTAGGAGATTGAGGTTGCTGTGAGCTAGGCTGATGCCTTGGTGCTCTTAACTTGGACAACAGAGTGAAGCACTGTCTTAAAAAAATAAACACAGAATTGGCTATTAAGCTTCACTGTACAGTTCTGGGACTTCCCTGTTTCAAAGTTGTAGCCGTCACTGTTGTGATTTATGCTATGCCCATATGAATTTATACATAGGAAATTTTTTTGAGTAAAATAGTTTTCATTTCAGATTAAAACAGTAAAAATCTAGTTCTATTGTTTTCCTTCTTAATGTTAATTTTTGTGGAGACTTTGTTGTTATTTGTGGGGGGAGTTTGAGACAGAGTTTCACTTTGTTGCCCTCAGTAGAGGTCACAACAACCTCAAACTCCTGGGCTCAAATGAACCTCTTGCCTAAGCCTCCCAAGTAGCTGGGACTACAGGCGCCCACCACAACTCCCGGCTATTTTTAGATATAGGGTCTTGCTCTTGCTCAGGCTGTTCTCAAAACTCATGAGCCCAGGCAGTCTCCTTGCCTTGGCCTCCCAAAGTGCTAGGATTACAGTCATGAGCCACCTCATCCGGCTGATTTTTGTGTTTTTTTATATATGTGTAAAATTTATCTTTCTAATCATTATGTGTACAATTCATTGGCATTACGTAAATTCACAGTGTGGTGCAACTGTTATCACTATCCATTTCCAGAACTGTATTATGATTTTTAGTGTCCTGCTAGTTTTGATTTTTCCAGTATTTTATTCATATATATATTTATTTTCATCTCATCAGTGAAAGTGGCCATAGTTACCTTTTGTTTGTCAAGCTTCGATGTCACAGTTATTCGAGCTCCTTTGATTGAGTTTTCCTATGCTCTGGAACCCTTTGCATTACTTTGGAATTGTTGGCTCCTTGAAAGTTTGTTAGAGCTGACTCATGAAAGGCACCTGAGTAGGTGTCCATTTAGTGGAAAACATTTAACTACTCTTTTAATTCCCCTACATATTGATCTATTCCGATTTTCTCCCCCACCTTTTAAAAAAATTTATCTCCCTCCTTTCCCTTCTCCCCTTTCTTAAGTCAATTTTGATAATTTAATTTTTCTAGAAAATATTCTGTGTTACCTAGATTAAAAAAATATATCCATACCTTAGTTATTTCTCTTTTCTTGTGAGGCATTTATTTTTGTGTCTCTTGATTGATAGTCAAGAGATTAGTCACCGTTTTTAACTTTCTTCCTAAGAATCAACTTTATACTTTGTCGATCAAATTTATTGTTTGGTTTGTTTTCCGTTTCATTAATTTCTGTCTTCATTCTGCTGTGTTCTTTTTTTTTTTGAGACACAGTCTCACTTTGTCGCCCTAGGTAGAGTGCTGTGGCATCAAGCTCACAAACTCTTGGGCTCAAGCAATTCTCTTGCCTCAGCCTCCTGAGTAGCCAGGACTACAGGTGCCCACCACAACAACCGACTATTTTTTAGAGACGGGGTCTTGCTCTTGCTAAGGCTGGTCTCAAACCCGTGAGCTCAATCTGCCAGCCTTGGCCTCCCAGAGTGCTCTAGGATTACAGGTCTGAGCCACTGTGCCTAGCCTGCTGTGTTCATTTTTATTTATTTTCATTCTATCATATGCTTATTTTATTTTCTTTGTAATTTTTTTATTGTGGTTAAAAAAAAAAAAAAAACATAAAATTTATCATCCTAACCACTTTTAAGTATGTGTTTAGTAGAGCTAAGCATATTCATATTGTTGTGAGAAAAGATCTCCAGCACATTTTATTCTTGTAAAACTGAAACCCTATAGCCCTTAAACCAACTCCTTTTTCCCCTCTCCCCCAGCCCTTGGTAACCACCATTCTACATTCTGTTTTTATGAATTTGACTACTTTCAGATACCTAGTATAAGTATCATATAGTATTTATCTTTATGTGGCAAACTTATTTGCTTAGCATAACGTTCTCGAGGTTCATTTATGTTACAGCATGTGACAGGATTGCCTTCCTTTTTACAGTGGAGGAATATTCTATTGTATGTATCACATTTTGTTTATCCAGTCCTCCCTTGATAGACACTTGTTTTGCTTCTACCTCAGTAAATAGTGCTGCTTAGAACTTGGGTATACAAATACCACTTCAAGACCCTGCTGAGTATACCCAGAAGTGGGACTGCTCCTTTTTAAAAATCATCCATATTGGTTCTTGATGCTTCCCAGTTACTTTTAGTGATTTCATTATCCTATTTTTCCCTAATGTATTTCTTTAAACATTTTGATATTTCTGAAATCTTGGTTCTTACAATGATATGTACATTTAATGTAATTATTCTTTTGCTGCTCTTCATTCAGTCAGTGGTGGGTCACAGTGTTTTGGATTCCAAAGTACGGTGTGGCAGTTGGAGACAGTGACACTTGGAATAGCATTAGTGCTCTTTGGATTGTATTTAATCTCATTTTTAATGGCTTAAAGTGGTTTTCTATTTTAAAGCCATGGTGTGTGCATGTTCACAGGTGAACATCATGTAAGAAAAATAGAATTCAAAAGTTTCCATCTCTGTGAACTAAGTTACTATATGTGAATTGAGTGATTTTTATGCTTTGAAACATACTGGTTTTAACTGAGTATAGATGAGAAGTTTCTCTATTTTGTAAGCAGTTCTCTCATACATACAGTACATACCTAAAGGAGCTTACATTTGAAAAGATCTACAGAGCATGACCACCACAGTATACTACCGACCATAGTGTCCTGTGCCTGCTGACTTCATCTATTTGAACATTTGTAGAAACTGACAGGTGGCGTGTAATGAATTCATAAGCTTTTTATCTGAACTTTACAAACTGAGAAAAACTCATCATTCTAAAAGAGCTCTCCAATAAATATATTTTTTAAATTTTCAGGGATTTTTTTGTTTGTTTTGCCAATCCATTCTTTGGTTTTGTGAAGAATTTAATCTCTTTTAAGACAGTAAATTCTTTTTTTTTTTTGAGACAGAGCCTCAAGCCATCACCCTGGCTAGAGTGCCTATGGCATCACAGCTCACAGCAACCTCCAATTCCTGGGATCAAGCGAGTCTCTTGCCTCAGCCTCCCAAGTAGCTGGGACTACAGGCGCCCGCCACAACGCCCAGCCATTTTTTGGTTGCAGCCGTCATTGTTGTTTGG